>PVHX01003720.1:0-138460 GCA_004024805.1 Geosciurus inauris | reverse complement strand
TAAAAAAAAAAAAAAAAAAAAAAAATACCTGTATCATTTTACAATGAGAATCCCTAATGTCTTTTCTCTTCTTTCTTTCTTTTTTTAAACCTTTTTTGGTACTGGGATTGAACCCACAGGCACTTCAACAATGAGCTACATCCCCAGCCTTTTTTATTTTTTTATTTTGAGGCAGTGTCTCAGTAAATGGCTGAGGCTGGTCTCAAGCTTGCAATCCTCCTGCCCTAGCCTCCTGAGTCTCTGGGATTTTAGATGTGCACCAACACACCCAGTTCAAATGTCCTTTTGAAATGCCCTTATGATGAGCATATTATCTCTCTCAGCAGCATTCCTAGAGGAGTAAAATTTGTAATCAGGAGGTTCCCTGGTGAATATGGAATTCGAGCAAAGGGAAGGAGTTGTCAGACTTTAGATAATTAATCACAATGAGTATCCAGGGTTACATATATCCATGTGCACTGACTGCAGCGCTGGCATCCTCCTTTCTTTAGAGTGCATGAGGGTTTTGCCCCCTTGTGTATCTTTGAGTTCCCTTATTCTTTGTATGGGGTTAGCTGTGCTTTGAAGTTCAAGTCTTTCTCCTGACAGGGTGAATTAGAGTCTCCCAGGTTCCTGCTTTCCTAATTACAATCACACTGTAAGTTGGCCTTCCTGTGGCAATTCTCAGGTCCTCTTGACTGGCATTTTAGGTGTTTTTGAAACATTTCAAGAGTCTCTTGGAGCAATCGGATGATTAATCAGCCTACTGTAAGATGGGCAGACTCCCTGGATTAGCTCTCTAGGACAAACTTTTCTTCACATTCTTGGGTGGAGGCACCACTCAATGTCCCCCCTTTTGGCTTCACAAATTGCCCAAGGAAAATGAGGGTTTTTGATATCTTTGTCCAGTTTTCAATACCTTTGATCCCTGGCATCTCTTCTTTGCTACCTCCTAAGAATTTTCCCTTCCAGGCATTTAACCTTCACTGTTTACTTTTTTGGTAAATGTCAGGTAATGCAAATTTGAGGTTGGTGTTCCCTCTTCCAGACTTCCATATGGACCCTCCTGAGCTGAACCAAAGGCCCAGACCCATCTGTGGTTCTCCTCCAGCCTCCCTGTGCTCCATCTCAGTAGTGTCCACAGACCATCCTGTCCCCAGATAGAGACTTCATCCTCTCTCCTTTTCCTTTTGAGGTAACCCTGGTTACTCCTTTTTCCTGGGCCTGCCTGTGGGCTCTGCACAGGGCTCCCCAAGTCCCCATGAGCTCTGCCAGCTGCTGTGTGATAGATGGCATTCAAGGGTACACTGGCAGTGTAGTCATATCCTGGACCACTCTTTGTCAAAGCAAATGGACTAAAATGCTCCTGAAGAAATCATGTAGTTCTTTGGGGTAAAACATACCTTAAAATAATATTTCAAATTTAATATTTAATTTAAAATATTTAAATTAAACTATCTTAATTTAAAGTATTTATTTAAAAGTAATCAATTTCATAATATTTCACAATGCCTAGTGCAATGGCTTGGACCTAATAAAATAAGCAAACAAGTAAAAAACCAAAATTGTAGATGTGAACAGTCTTCCATTGTAAAGATATCAAATGTAGTTTATTGTGTATAGGCACTGTCCCAAAACAGGAACACTTTTGTTATGAGAACTTGATTACATAATCAGGAAATTATGAAACTCAGCAAAAGTTATGGCTGCAAAAATGTTCCTCTTCTTCTTCTATAATAAATTAAATGGTAATAATGAATGTAAAGCACACAAAGAGACTGGTAATAGTTTATGTGATATGTATTATTGATTGCATGTATATATATGTATAGAAATTTTGATTGTGTATGTTTCAATTATGTAGAAACAGTTTCATCAGCCTAATCAGT
The DNA here is from genome assembly GCA_004024805.1 of Geosciurus inauris. NCBI lineage: Eukaryota > Metazoa > Chordata > Mammalia > Rodentia > Sciuridae > Geosciurus > Geosciurus inauris. Next base: position 136,592 of record PVHX01003720.1, on the reverse strand, counting down.
GCAAATAGAAAAATTGAACAATCAGGTCTTGTGAAGACACATAAAAATTCTCTTTTTACAGAATGAGTTATCATCACATTTGCTAAGTGAGTCTCATGTATAGTTTTGACTAGAATGTTACTTTGATGACATTGAACTAAGTAACTTACTAATATTTGCTCAAATTCAGCTCTATCTGAATTTCTGAAAAGAAAATGATAAACTTGAAATATTAGCCGGGAAAAAAGTAATTCTGTTGAATGTGTAAAATATCTTGTTTGGAGAAGATAAAAACAACCTGATAATTTGTTCAGCATGTTTAAGTATACAAAGTACCTTCAGGTCTCTGACCTTATTACATTGTAATAACTTGTGAAATAATGCATTATTTATGATTTCATAAATGAAGAAACTGAGATTGCTTTTATAAGTGGCACATTTGGGGCTCTAATTTCAGGACTTTCTCTACATGGTGGCCACTTTCGGATAGATAATGTTTGTGACTCATGAAAGGAAGTGTTTCCCACAAACACACTTCTTGCAAAGAGACGATTTTGGGCTGTTATATGTGGTTGTTAACAATAGTAATGACAAGCACTAACCTCAATGTCTGAGACTATGTCAGAGTATTTCTGTGTATATCCTAGACATTTGCTTGTTTGTTCTCAGGCCCAGTATCTGCCCTTTCTTTTTGTTATCTCCAGAAGCTACATTTCTCAGGCTCCTGTATTTTCTGAATTCTATCTCCTCTGGACCAGGAGAGTCACTGGCAGGCAACTACAGGAAGAGGGAAAGTAAAAAGCGAGGGCCTTTCTCCCCTTTCCATCTGCCTCGTGTGGTATTTCCACATCTAGTAGCTGCTCATTCTGTGTGGTATTAGATCTCTTGCCCCACCATGGCTCCAGCTCCTGCTAGTGAATTTAGCCCCTGGGCTCTATAAAACTATCACCTTCCCTTATCTTTCCAACGCCTAATCTCTAGATGGTCTCAGTTCTGTTTAGCAACTTTCTTTCATACTCTATGGCACCAAATTTCTGCCTTCACTTCTGTCTACTTGAAAGACGTAGAGTGGTTCTGTTTCACAACCGGATGGTACTACTACAGCATATTACATTTGACCTTCACAACATTCCTGGAAGGAGGTAATATTATTATCTCCTTATAGATAAGGAAATTGAGACGTAGAGGAAATCAGTGATGTAACCAAGCCCATATAGTTCATAAGAGGGAGGGAGGTCTGGGACTCAAATCTAGCAATCTCGTTGCCTGCCTCCAGGTAAAAGGTGACATGATGCTGAATGAGTGCATTCTTGTGCTAGGCCTAAGGTCTGAGCATGGCTATATGCACCGAAGAGTCCTCACAAAAATCTCCCTAGACACATGAGGTGATGGAGCTCAGAGACATTAGTTTGCCAAAGGTGTAGAGATAGTAAGGGGAAGGCAGAGATGAGATTCAAACTCAGTTTTGTTTGACTCCAAGCCTGTTCTTTCTACTCTTACTAATTTCCCCCCAAGGTTAGCATGCATCACAGCCACCATGTGGGATGTTGTTGAAATGCAAATCTCCCATTCCCTGTCTCCAGAAATTCCAGTTTGTCCCCATGGACTCTAAGGTAATACAGGCACACTCAGGTTTGGGAAGGGGCCCAGGAATATATATTTTGCACAATTTCCATATGTGATGCAGAAGCCATGGGGGACCAACCCTGCTTATTCTCTGTGTCTTCCCTGTTCTACCTGTGGCACCTGTGTGGCCCTGTATGCCTCTTCTCACTGGCCTCAGTTTCCTCATCTGTAAAGGAAAGGGCTGAACTAAATAATCTCTGAGGTCGTCCCAGGTCTTTGCCAAGCCCCTTCAACCTGTGTGCTGCAGGGAGGCAAGACATATGCTTCCCAGGGGACTACCGCTGAGCCGCCAGGCCCTCTACAGCCAGCAGCCCAGGGCCAAGAGCCAGGGTTTCTCATGGACTCCACAGGCTGCGAGGCTCCACAGGCGCCCTCTGGCTTGAGGTAAAGGAAAGCCCTGCTTATTGGATTGTAGTGGCTGGCAAATTGGCATTTTAAAAAGGAAGTGGATTGTGGGGTGGGGGTTTTTAATTCAGGGAAATATATGAAGAACTGTGTTTGCTCTGAAAGGTCATTAAATAGGTTTTGTTCCCACACCCTCTGGAAAAATGATGCTTCATTAAAATGGCAACATGAAGTGTAGTGAAAATGGTGAAATTGGGAACGCTGAAAAGACACATTCACTAGATTCCACTTAAAATGTAAAAGGAGTGTAAAGAAAACAAATGGACATTTTCTTGAGGCAGCTGAGCGATACAAAACACAGGCATCTTTGTCTCCTTCTTGAAAACTTCCACAATGCGTTCTCCTTTCTTCCTCTTGACTAATCTGTACTTCTAAGAGGTGTTGAGTTTCGGCCAAACTTTCTGCTCGCTTCATCAAAGGCTGCCCTCTTGTGAATAGCCAACCCTCACCTAACGATCGCCTTACTCACTCCTGACCAGCGGACGCAGGTCAGTCCCCATAATAATTAGCTCACAGACAGAATTTCCAGGCGGGTTCCAGGAGCATCCATCACAGGGATGAATGGGAAGCCCATGTGTGGGAACTGCAGGGGTGCCAGGCGCAGAGCACTTCACCACCCCGCACTTTGTCACCAAGGGATGCTTCCTCAACTCCTGCCTGCCCCCGCCCCCGCCCCCGCCCCCAGCTTCAGTTGACGGAACAAGTCACGCCAGATACCAGATACATTAAGAGGGCCTCTGCGGCACTGGGCGCAGACTATCCCACGCAGGCCAGGCGTCTTAAATTTCTACTGGAAGGCGATCTTTCCCCCTACCCCAGTAGTGTCTTGGTTCAGGTTGGGGTTTTGCTTGTGCCACCAGAAGGATGTGTTTTGCGGGGTGCTGTGTGTTTCAGAGCAAGCAGGTGGGGTTGAGGTTCTGCTTCTCCCTTTCCTGCTTTCTGCTGCGCTTGCTCACTTCTCGTGCTTCCCTCTTTCATCTATAATATGAAGTGATGGGCCCCACGTATTAGCTAATAATGAATAAGAGGAAATAAAGCACTCTGAAAATACAACAATGTCAATACAGAATCCTCTCTTGCTCTTTTTCTTCCTAACTAAGGCTTATCTACCTCCTGCTCTCTTTTGATCTGGATTGGGGTCTTGGGGATGCCCCTGCCCCAGGCTGTCTGATTCCTTTCGCATTCGCCCTCCGCCCTACAACTTCGCAAATTCAGAAAGAACCTGGGGCCTGGGAAACTGAGTTCAAGATCAACAGGAGTGGTCGGTTCTTATGCCTGCAAATTGTATGATGATGCCTGTGCCTGGTATCTTTTCCTTTGCCCATTTTCTGAGATCATTCTCAATACCAAAATGTGCTGAGTTTAGCTTTGACCAGTAGCTTGGAGTCTCTGCCCAGCACTGTGCAGGAGGGTGGCAAGGGGTGCAACCTGGGGGCTTTGGGCCATGACTCCTGGTTTCTTCCAGATTTTTGCAACATAGTGAGGTTTTCTTGGGATGAGGGTGGCGGGTGGGGAGGGGTGTGGAAAGCGAGACACTTGGATACTAAAGAAAACCCACTGCAAAAACCTAGTAATAGGTCTAAAGCAGCATCAGGTCTATGCTGCCCCCTGGTGGTCATGTGATTTACTAAACTCGGCTCACACTACAATTAGAATTAGTTGTATGGCCCAGTTACCTTCTCCTATTATAGTGTGGAAGCCTAGAACTATGGGCAATCAGTCAGAATAGATCAAGGGCAATAAAACCATAGATCTAAATATTCTCATAGGATTGAAGTGAACATTTTACTGTGGAAGCCTTTCCATCTCATCTGGTAAGGAGCATAAATTAGTAAACAATGCCAGAGTAAAAATAACAGATCCAGGGAATTTAAAGTGGTTTTGACAATAAAGAGTTAAAATTATATTTATTTAATTTATTTTGACTTTCACCAATGTTTATTTTAGCTTCCTGACTCATCATACCACCCTTACATAGTTTAGTGGGGACAGAATGAAATAAATATTTGATTTGTACTTCACCTGCACGGAAGCAGAGATGGAGGCCTTTTCCAAGTCAATAGAAAACTCAGGCTTGCAGGCCTCTGAATTTAGCAACAGAGGCTGGATGTGAGGCAGGGATCCTGGGGCAGGACGACAGGGCTTCTTCACTTTTGGGTTTGGTGGCTTCCTCTCTACTTTTCCTTATTCTTGTCACGATGTACTAGAAACATTTTGTCTGCTGTGTACAGTATGTTAGGCATTTCAAATATGTTTCTGAAAGTTGTCAGTGCTGTTCTTCATGAGGCCTGAAGGCAGAATTCAGTGTTTGTAGTAAATAAAGTACTAAAATTATATCAGCTATTAAGAGGATGGATTATTTCCAAGTTGCTTAGCCATATTGGCTGAGTGTTGAATTCAGCAGTGGTGCCAACACATTATGCACAAGAATCTTGTATTCTGGGTACTGAGAGTTACATTGAAGAGGCGATGCAGGGTTGTCTAGGTGGATATTAAGGGACAGTTAGTAGAGTCTAAGAAGGAGATTATGGAGATGCAAGAGAAGGTTCTAGAAGCTTTGTTAGGATGGCCTTTCTGTTGGACTAGTTCCCAGAGAGGCTGATATAGAGGAGATAGACAACATGAGAAGCTAGACAGAGACTTTTATGGTGAATTCCCAAGGAATATTCACTCCTAGAATTAAAGATACACTTACATGAGTTCTTTCTTGAACTCTAAGTTTTTGTTATGGGCTGAGTTGTTGTCTCCCCCTTCCCCCTTTCCAACTTTGTATGTTGAAATCTTAGTCCTGAGTTCCACCCAGTGCAATTTTGTTTAGAGATGAGGTCTTTAGAAAGGTAACTAAGCTAAAATGAGGCCATTAGGGAGAGCCCTAATCCATACAAGTGATGTCCTTATAAGGAGAAGAAATTGGGACACAGACAGACACACACAGAGGGAATAACCAGGTGACAAAAAAGGGAGAAGATGGGTACCTATAAGCCGAGAAGAGAGGCCTCCAAAGCAATAACCTTGCTGGCATCTTGATCTTGGACTTTCAGACTCCAAAACATGGAGAAAATATATTTCAATTGTTTAAACCCTAAGTTTCTCCTAGAAAATGAATCTAGTTTCCCTTTAAATTTGAAGAGCATGACTAGACAGCCCACCCACTCAGAATTAGCAACAAGCAAGTGAAAATCACCAAACCTACTCTGTAAGGAACTAAATATCTTAAAAAATAGGAAAATGATTTGTTTGAAAGGCATCCAGTATCTTTTACTAGACAAGATATATTACCATGATTTCTGGAAAAAAGCCCAACTACGTACACCATAGTTATGACTGAATATAAATATTTTCCCCTCTTGTTCTGTGGAAGGAACCCGAACAGTGTGAAAAAAAGGTGCTCATCTCTAAATGGATTTATAGCCAGGTTTCATGGAACCAAGCTACAAAGTTTTCAATTGTTACAAGGAAAAAAAATTCACTTACTTCTTCTTGAGCTCTTTTGAGATACCTGGCATTTAGCTCATAGAATACATGATTTGATGAAACGCTACTTAAGACTTAGTGATAAAAGAGGCCTTCACACTGTGCCTTAGTTAATAAGCACTAACCACCCACGGCAGGGAAGAGGTGACATGGGTGATAGCGCTAAACCTTCCCAAGCATGTCCAGTGGCACAGGTGCTAATTAAAAGTTTACAGATCTGACATATTTCAACCAGGTTTTTACAGAAAAACTAGGAGATGTGATACAGAGTCAAGTAGTGGTTTGATTTTGGTCACACTCGGGATGGGACTGAACAAATTGCTTCATCTTCTGTGCTTTGTGTCTTCTCTTTTGCAAAACATTGTTGGTAATTCACAGGAAGATCTTGAAACAGTGCCTGGCCCAGGCCAAGGTTTCAGCAAGACTTGGCTGTTGTTTTCTTAACAAAGGGCAGTAGAGGTGTTAAGCAATTTGCTGAGTATTTCACGTACCATTGCTGAGGGGGGAACCCAGGCAGCACTTTAAGCCACTGCAACTATTTGGGCTCCCCAGCGCCTCCTGCTGGACATACCATCTTTGTGGGTACTTGGTAACTTATTTCTGCCAAGGCACACATAAGGATTACTTTCTTATGTGTGATACCTGCTCTTTTATTCCTAAATACTTCAGTGTGTGTTATCTAAAACCAAAGACATTCTTTTACAGAACCACCATAAAATGATCAAAATCAGAAAATTAACATCCATACACTAGTATCTAATCTAATAGATCTTATTCAAATTTTACCAGCTATTTCACTTATGTCTTTTATAGGAAAAGAAAATAGATCACGTCCAGGATCCAAGTCAGAGTTCCACATTTTATTTAGATATCATGTATCTTTAGTTCTTTTATTTTATCTCCCTTTCTCCATCTGGAACAATTCCCCAGTCTTTGTTGTTTTCTGGGTATTTTTTACTTTTATTACCTTGGCACTTTTAGAGTATTGGCTATATATTTTGTGAACTAGTCCTCAATTTGAAGACAGATTTGGGGACTGGGATTGTGGCTCAGTGGTATAGCACTTGCCTCGCATGCGTGAGGCACAAGGTTCGATCCTCAGCACCACATAAAAATAAATAAAATAACAATGTTGTGTCCATCTACAACTAAGAAAAAAATTTAGAAAAAAAGAAAACAGCTTTGTTGCTGGTACCACAGTGCATGCCTATATATGAGGCGGAGGCAGGAGGATACCAAGTTCAAGGCTAGCCATGGCAAGTTAGTGAGACCCCGTCTCAAAATAAAATAAAAAGAGCTTGGGATGTAGCTCAGTAGAGCACTTATTTAGCATGTGTGAGGCCCTGGACCCAATCCTCAGTGTTGGGGGGTGGGAAGCAGATTCATTTTTAATGTGCACTCTTTGGAAACACAGTAACTTTACCCAAAGTAATGAAAAAATGGTGGGAATATATGAGGCATCACAACAAACAACATGTAGGAATGTTCTGACCATGTGGGAATATTTTGAGGTAAGTGGGTCTTTCAAATAGCATTTAAAGCAAACTACATTGGTGGATATTATGATTGACTCCGTTGTGAGAATTGCTTACCATTTGTCTTGGTCAATCAGTTGCCTAAAATCATGGATTTGGTTTATATGGTCTCTAACCTTCTGTCCAGCTCCAAAATCCTTCTAACATTACGGTTTCAACCTTTTCACACTGGCTTCTCATGGTAAGGAACATCCCAGTTAATATCACTTTAAGGAGTATCCTAATTAAATTATTCATCTCCAACTGTTCAATTCCTTCTTCCTCTAACCTTGACACATTTTATTCTGTGTTCTTCATGTAGTTCTGTGCCTCATTCGACCATGTGTGCTGTTTTTGGAATGTAGGAAAGGCATCATACGCCAGGCCTGTGATTCCAGAGCATTCATCCATTGAGAAAAGTCCTCGCTGCCTTGGGGCAGTTGGGTGCACAACCCGCAACTCCCTCACTGCCTAGGCTGGTGGCAGTTTATTCTTTCCAAGAAACCAGTTGCTGAATCACCTCCGAGTAGTAAGGCAGACAAGAGGTTGGTCTTGATGACATTGTTTCCCAAGTACCCCTTGTTAGGCAGTTTGTTACTCCACCAAGGGGCCTATTGGTTGCATGATTGCTTTGGGGTAAAAGAGAAAGACAAATGTCCACTGGAATGTTAGGTTTTGGAAGTGAGTCTGAGAGAACAATGATATTAGAAAGAGACAAAATTCTGCTCCTATTTATATTGTGCAGGTGTAGAGTTTCTAGTTGCTGTTGAAATGCTGGAGAATTAGCTATCTGCTTGGAAGATGAGGAGAGGAGGGTCTAGGGAAAAGAAAAAAAAGGGAAATTTGAGGTCCAGATAGCTATTTGTATGTGATTGTTACAGAATGAATGGAAATGGAACAGTTTGCACTTTACAAAGCACATTCAAGTATCCACTTATCCTTCCTTCCTTCCTTCCTTCCTTCCTTCCTTCCTTCCTTCCTTCCTTGTCTCTGAAAGTGCTGATATGGAAAGAAGGAAATCTTAGTCCATTTGGTGGGGCAGGCATCAGACAGGGTAATTACAATGTGATTCAGTAAGAGTCCTCAAGAGACTGTGGATGGGCCATTAGGGGTTGAAGGTGAAGGATTAATCCAGGAAACATGGAATGAGAACATTTACTCTGGGTCTTCTAGAAGGTGTAGGAGTTTGCTGTGTGCAGAGGAAGGAAGCATTTCTGACACAAAGACCTGGAGTGATATTCCCAAAATGAGCTAATCATCTCTGGAGGTCGGGGGAGGAGTAGCATTTGATTCTGACCAACTGTGTATCTGAAATCAAACTGCATTCGACGGAGCAGAATCAGCCCAGATAAAATCAAGAAGGGGGAAAGGACATCACCTGAACCCTTGTCCTGAGCCCTTACTGACTCTCTTTTTGTCTGTCAGAGAGAAGGGTCTTGAAAATAACTTAATGAAAGAGGTTTGAAAACATTTTTCTCACTCTGGGCTGTACCTCGGCATCTCCTTGGGAAATTTTTTTGAGAATCGTGTGGCCAAAGACTGACTCCTCGTGCTCATACTTGGGGGTATGGGCTGGACCCAGCGCTGACCTGCTTGGCAGAGCACCTCCTGGTACCCTTGATTGGGAATGTCTATTGCATCTATTCCCTTGCCAGGAGTATCTGCCTGGAAGGAAGAATGCAGGGATACACATCCGTCTCTGAAGACACTGCCTGTGAGTCTTTTCGCACTGGCTATAAATTCTAATGACAGCAGCATCAGCCTGTGTGCTCATGAAGACCACCTCGATTCCAGGACACACTTTCAAATAAGATTTGCTTATGTCCTCTAGAGTCCCATGGTCTGTTTATGTCATACTCTTATGTTAATTTTTATAACTAGGCCTTATCATCCTATGAGAGAAGGGGAAGAGGCACATTGAGGGCTTCTGGTTGCTGGCAGTGCTCTATTTCTTGACTGGGCATTGATTATGGAGCTGGATTCATGTTGTAAAATTTTATTGCGTTGTTTGCTGACCATTTGTGTGCTTCTCTGTAAACATATGATACTTCATTAAAAAGTTGACTTAAGGGCTGGGGTTGTGGCTCAGTGGTAGAGTGCGTGCTTCACATGCGTGAGGCACTGGGTTAGATCCTCAGCACCACATAAAAATAAATAAAATAAAGATATTGTGTTCATCTGCAACTATAAAAAATATTTTAAAAAAAAGTTGGCTTAAGCTGGGCATGATGGCACACCCCTGTAATCCCAGTGATGTGGGAGGCTGAGACAGGAGGATCACAAGTGGGAGGCCAGTCTGAGCAACTTAGCTAGGCCCTAAGTGAATTAGTAAAGACTTTTCTCAAAAACAACAACAACAACACAGCAACAAAAAGTCAACTTAAAAATAAATATGTTTTAAAGCATTTAAGTTGTAATGTAATGAATGAAAGAGATTCATTTTTTCTTTGGTTTAATCCCTTGAGGATGACAGAGCTTTAGAATGACTTTCACCATGGCTCTGTACTTTGCCAAGCATGCAGTTCAGTGTCCAAGCAGGGACAAGGGTCACCTGTGTGTGGAAAGCCGTGGTGGGGTGTGGGAATGGCAACCGTGGATTTCCTGACTTTTGTGCATTGATGGTTTTGCTCACAGAGTTGTAAAAACTCAGTTGTGTAGGCTGAATGAAACCATTGGCAACTTTCTGATTTGTTTTTCAGTCAGAGTTTAGACTGGTACAGAAGCCAAGAATTCCCAAGCTTTCCCAGGCAAGTGTGGAGAAACACTAGGACGCCTTTTTCTCCTTCTCTGTCTATCTGCGGGCCAAGTGTGCATCGGTCACAGGAAAACTCTGAATTGAGCTTTGTGCAAGTCTCTGGAAAAAGATCCAAATTTGTGTGATGGGCAGAAGTGACAGTGGCCGTGGCAGCGACATCTGCAGAGCTAGGTCTGCCCCTATCTGCAGCAGAATGCGTTTGGGCATCGTTTATGAGAACAGTCCATCCAGTATAGAATGGGGCTTTTGACATCAGCGGAGACCCAGGCTGCCTTTCAATGAGAGGCCTGTTGGTCAAAGGGAGGACTGTCTAATGAACTGAGATTCAGAGGCCAGCTGTGGCCATCTGTATGTAGGATTGGATGGTTAGAGCCACTCTTTTCTGTAACTAGCTACACTGAAGCACATTGACTTTCAAAGACAGGAACTGCAACAAGTTCATATTTTAAGACTGTGAACTTTAAAAAAATCTTGTGCGATAAAAAGCATTATGTAAACATTAGATACTACCATAGTAGCATTATATAAATGTTAGATGCTATCATTTTATTAGTAGTAAGTCTGAAAAAGTATCTCTCTCTTGGTTCTGAGGTCAATAATGATAATGGTGTTTTCCTTACACTGGGTAGCAATGTTCTCTGTCAAGGATATGAAAGTACTTTATGAAAATGAAATTCATTAAAGACCTTAATAATCTAGTGAGAAAAGCAGGTGCTCATGACTGTCACCACTTGGCAAGTGAACCCACTGAAGCTCAGGGAGGACAATTGACTCAGGAAACAAGGTCGAGCTGCAGGTGGGAGGCGGAGCTAATGTCTAATGGTGTCCTCCAGCTCTCTGCACCGGCAAAGGAGACTTCTCCTGGCAGGCTTGTGATTCACAGCCAGTTCGCAGGTGGCAACATTGTGATTCCTGGCGTAACCTTCAATGCTTCAGTGATAATCTCTGCCGGTGCCAGGCACCAGCAGAGTGTCGCTGTGCAGTTCCCAGGCTTAAGTGAGGCATGCCGAGGTTTTCAAAGCAGCCTCTCATTTATTAGTTGGGTTGGAAAGAAATCTCTAATGCCTAACTGGGTACCTCTGGATTGTAACAGCTGTGTCTTATAAGAGATTTGGGAGGGAGGTTATTTTCAAGGTGACTTTCAGAAACTATCACCTTAGATTGGAGTTTCCATTCCGTTCCAAAAGGATAACTTGCAACACTTGTAAGCTCAGAAATTCAACCATGCAAGAAAAAATCAGGTTATATTTTCGCACATATAGCTCGTTTTGGCAAATGTGCCTTCATGTCACTTTCCCTTCTTGCTCCCCTTCATTGGCAATGGTCCTGATGGAAAAGTTTTATGTCAAATGTTGACTATTTTGGAAGGTGTCCTGCACAGACATGACTGCTTGGCCGGGGGCTGGAGTTTCACAGTTCAGCTGGGAGAATGAGGGTCCCTTCTAGTCTGAGATGTTATGACTCCACAACTAATTAGTTTCAATTCATAAAGTGAAACGAAATTAGCCACCTTTTATTGGATGCTGCCTAGATTCCATGCTCTGTGCTAAGTTCTTAACATCATTACTCTGGTTTTTCTTTTCTTCCTTCTTTCCTTCCTCTCTCTCTCCTCTTTATTTGATTTTTTACTTTTTAAATTTAAATTATTTTCTTTATTTTTGTGGTGCCTGGAATTGCACCAGGGCCTTGCACATGCCAAGTAAGCACTCTACTAATGAGCTCCAGCTTTTATCATCATGACCGAATGCTAACCAAACCTCGCCAACATTATTCTCCTTTTAAAAATAAAGAAATTGGGGACTAGGGAAATTAAAGTCTTCTCTAGTGGCACAAATTTAAAATTTAGCAACTGAAATTCACCTGGAAATTCATTATAGATCATTCTAATTTCATGAGCTGAACCAATAATTGAATTAAAATTATATTTAGGCACCTGTGGTTGCCATCTTAGCTTAGCTTTCAGGGTGGCTAGTACAGGTTCTTTTGTGGAGAAAACCTCCAAGAAGCACCAGAGATGTCTTGGTCATGTGCTTATCAGCAACCCCAGGATTAATGTCATCCTGCCAGTTTGGGATCCACTAATTGTAAGCAGTCCAATGCACTTGAAGAGTTAATGTGTTAATTGTTATCCATTAGCACCATTGTGTAAATTAGTGTGATTTAGCAAATCCCAGGATGGGCAGTCCAAGTACTGGTTTTGGGCAGCTCTGAGGAAGTCTTTCTTAATACCTCGCATACAACTCTCATTCAATTAGGATCTGTTGACTTGTCAATTCACTATCTTATTATTCAGAAAATCAAGGCATGAGATTTATTAGAAAAAGTACTCGAAATTTGGATTTGTGTGGTTGAGCACATACAATAATTACAATCTATTTAAAAATATGATTGTCACATTTAATATAAATATATAACATATAAATAATATATTTTCTCCAAAAGAAATAAATATCAATTTCTTCTGGTTTTTTTTTTTTTTGATGGAAACTTACTCCCACAATTTGATCCTAAGGGAGGGTCTTATTTCTCATGCAGTCTATGGCTAAATATATTGTAAAGGAATGCTTCCTGTCTTTCCAGAAGTGGGATGTGGTTGTAGTCTGCTTTGATTCATTTTAACTTTAAACGCCTTGAGACATCAGAAGCCATTTCTGTTCCACATAGGTTCTATTTTATTTAAATAAAGCAAAACATTCCTGTCAGAAAGATGTTAAGAGCTGCAGTTATTAAAGTCATGCGAAATATGCAAAGGCAATCTACTCCTCATGGTGAAAAATATAATAATTAAGAGAGATTTAAGTCTTCCAGTTTAATTTTTGGAATGAAAATAAATTCAAAAGTTAAAAAAAAGAAATTGGATTTTTAGTATGTCAGAGTCTTGAGATATAAAGTACATACCAGATACTGCAGGGAAATATATTTTATCTCATCACTCAATGCCTGTTAAAAAAAATCAATACCAAGTACAGATTTTATCCACGAAGATAGAATTTGCTTAGATTGTATAAGAACTTTTTCAACTTTGATATATTCAAAAATACATTGGTGGGCTGAGGATGTAGTTCAGTGGTAGAGCACTTTCCTAGCATGGATGTGGCCCTGGATTCAATCCTTAGCACCATAAAACAAAAACATTGGAAATCAGTTGGAAGGCTGCCTGGTGACACTGCCCTCTGCTGGTCACCAAGAAGATGGGTCATCTGAGCCCGGATGGGCACTGTAAGACCACACAACTGGACTCTGAGCGTTATCATGACCAAATGTTAACAACCTGGGCCCCTTGGCTTCTGCAAAGACATCACTAAGGTTCTACAAATCATGCAAAGCTAAGGAAACTGACTCCAATACATATCTGACACTTGACTATTTCAAGAAGTCATAAAAATTTAAATAGATGTACAGAAGGGCAAGATCTGCTCCACCTTTAAGACTTATGAACTAGTGTGATTTGATGTTTTTCAACCAACAAGGGAAATATTTATAAAACAAAAAATTACTTCAGAAAACATTCTCACTAGAGGAAGTGCCTCATTAATTAGAGAGACAGAAAGGGTGGAGAGAAATATGGTGGACCAGGCTTGGAATAGCATGGAGCTGGCTCTCCACATTTGCAGGTTCTGTATTTGCAGATCCAACTAACCCTAGATCAAAATGGAAAAAAAAATTGCATCTGTGTTGAACATGTGCAGACTTCTTTTCTTGTCATTATTCCCTAATACAGCATAACAACTATTTATATAGCATTTACATTTTATTAGGTATTATGAGTAATCTGGAGATGATTTACACTGTACAGGAGGTCATATGTGGGCTTTATTCTGTGCCATTTTATATAAGGACTTGAGCATCCACTGATTCTGGTATCCTGGAGGGTCCTGGATATCAAGGGACAACTGTATTGGCTCCACACATGATCCTGCATGTGCTTAAGTGTGTTCTGGCTACTCAGAGCCTCCTTCTTCCTACAGTGTTTGGGGTCTGGGAAGCTCTCTAGGATGGGCATGTGCTCTGAGGCTAGTGCTGGTGGAAGCTCTGAAACTTCCTCTTTTCTGAATTTGCAGAAATTTTCTAGACCTATTGTTATTCCCTTATTCTTTATATAATTTCAACCTTGGCTTCCTTTTTGATCACTAGGGTTGTCTCAGTGCTGTATTAAAAAAAAGGGGGGGAGAATATTGGAGGTGAAATCAATCATCAGTGAATCAACAAATCAATTTGAATTCATATAACAAAAATGCCAGGTGCAAGACAGACTAGCTAAAATCAGATTTTGAAGGGGGTTATATTTGAAATTTAATTACTGTTCTGTGTACCTTTGGCATTGACATTTCACCCAAGTGTCTCTGGTGCTTGTCATTTTTTTTTCCTGTTTTTATCTTATTATATGTTATGGTTTAGATCTTAAATGTTCCCCAAAGGCTTATATATTGAAAGCTTGGTCCCCAGCTGGTGGCATCATTGGGAAGTGGTGAAAACTTTAGGATATGGGACCTAGTTGGAGGAAGTAGATCACTGTGTAGTATCCTAAAAGGGTATCTTGTCCCCTGCTTCTTCCTCTCTCTCTGCTTCCTGGCTGCCATGAGGTGAGAAGCTTTTCTTATGACATCCTTCCACCATGGTGTTTCTACCTTGCTTAAAAGCAATGGAGCCAGCTGACTATGCACTGAAACTTCTGAAACCAAGAGCCCATATAAACCTTTCCTTCTTTAAAGTTCTTTTTCTCAGGTACTTTGTCACAGTGATGGAAAACTGACTAACACATTATGACCTATTACTTATCTTATTGAAGTAATAGTGTAAATATTTCAAAATTCTTTTATACCTGGCTAAACAAGTAAATCTTAAATTGATAAAAACACATACATTTCTACTTGTTATGTCACCTCAAACTGAACAAGTTCTAAAGTGAACTTATGCAGCTACCCTCATCTGAACTATGCTTTCTAAATTATGCTTTCTGTAACTTTTGTAATTAATAGATTCATCTTTGTCCTATTTACTCAGACACAACGCTTGGGGATGCAGCACTTGATGATTTATTCATTATTTGTTTTCTTAATGAACAAATATTTATTGAACACTTACTATGTACCAGGCTGTGTTCTAGATGCTGAGAATTTAGCAGTGAACAAAACTTATCAACATCTCTGCCTTATATCTTCACATGGCCTTCTATTCTTTTGGGTCTCTGTGTCTTTTCCTTCTCTGCCTCTTATAAAGACAGGGCTTAGGGCCCACCTGAGTCAGCCAATGTGTGTGTTAGTTTTATATCATTCTAAAGAATACCTGAGATAATAAATTATCATCATGATTTGAACATGAGATGTCCCCCAAAAGTTCCTGTTAATGCAGGAATATTCAGAGGTGAAAGATTCGATTAGGAGAGCTGTAACCTAATCAGTCCATTATAGTTTGAATGGACTGACTAGGTAGTAACTAGGCAGGTGAGGCATAGAGGAGGCACTGGAGGAGGTGAGTCACTGGGGATGTGCCCTGGAAATGTCCATCGGTTCATCTTATAGTTCCTTCTCTCCGTCTCCCTCCTCCCCATCCCATTCCTTCTCCTACCATGAGCTGAGCAGCTTTCCTTCACTGGGCACTTCCCTCATGAAGTGCTGCCTCACTTGGGCCCAGAGCAATGGAGTTGGCCATCTATGGACTGAGACCACTGAAACCATGAGCCCCACATAAACTTTTCCTCATCTAAGTTGTTCTTGTCAGGTACTTTGGCCACAGTGACAAAAAGATAATTAAGACACTTATAAAGAACAAAAGTTTATTTTGGCTCACAGTTTTAGAGGTTTCAGTCTATGACCACTTGGCCATTTTATGTGTTGGGCCTGTGGTGAAGCAGTACATCATGGAGGAGCATGCAGTGAAGCAAAATCCATTACCTCATGGCCAGGAAGCAAAAGAGAGTCAAAGAACTGGAAGTGTTTCCCAGCATTGAAAAGACAAAACAAAACAAAACAAGAGGGTGAAAGAAAGAATGAGCTTCTATGATCCCCTTCCAGAGTACAGCCCTTAATGATTTGAAGATCTCCCACTACCTCTTAGAGTTTCCATTACCTTCCAATAGCACAAATCTGGGGACCGAGCCTGTAACACATAGGCCTTTGGGGGACATCCTAGATCTAAACTATAGCAGCCAAAGTGACTTCATTTCAAGGCCAATACCTTAGTTAAATCTATTGAGATTGTCTTCCCAAACAAGGGCACAGTCCCAGGTTCACAGGGCCAGGAAGGGAATCTGGGATTGTGCCCTCATTTTTGAGGGCCACTTATTAGAGGAAAGAAAAAGTAGGATAATTTTTCTTAAAAAATTGGAATTAGGGGCTGGGGTTATGGCTCAATGTTAGCGTGCTCACCTAGCATGCGTGAGTCACTGGGTTCGATCCTCAGACCCACATAAAAATAAAATAAAGATATTCTGTCCACCTACAACTAAAAAATAAATATTTAAAAAAAATTGGAATTAGATGTTATAATTCCAATCTCTGTAAATGTGACATTTGAATAAAACCCTGAAAGCAGTGAGGGAGGGAATTTGCAGACTTCTGCAACAGAACACTCGAGAAAGTGGGGAGGGCCAATGTGAAGGCCTTGCCTGCTTTGTTCAGGAATGAAGAAGCCAGCTTGGGTCAGCCCAGGTAATGACACAGGGTTCTATGATGAGTGTGCAGGGAGCCAAAGGCTGGATGCAAGCAGAGAAATGAAACAACCTGACTTCTCTTTATTGGCAAGGTGCTGGCTACTGTGTGGAGAACAGATGGAAGGGACAAAGACAAAGGAACCTACTCAAACAAGAGAGTAGCATGGGAGCAGACTATGTCTTGAACCACATCAGTTGCTGCTGAAGTAGTGGTTGGATTCTGGACATGTCTTAAACATATGGCTGCAGGATTTGCTTCTGAATCAGAGATGAGAAGCGAAGGGAAAAAAGGAGTTGAGAATGGTCTTGAACCACATCAGTTGCTGCTGAAGTAGTGGTTGGATTCTGGACATGTCTTAAACATATGGCTGCAGGATTTGCTTCTGAATCAGAGATGAGAAGCGAAGGGAAAAAAGGAGTTGAGAATGACCCCACTATTTTGGTCAGAATAACAGGAAAATATAAAGTTGTCCTTTACTGTGATGTGCATGACTAAGGGTAGCCGAAGCTTAATCTTGGACAACTCAATAGTGTGAAACCCACTCCCTGGTCACCCAGATTTATGTGGTGAGTGGGCAGTTGGTGTCCAGCTCTGGAGGAGAGGGGATATCTGATCTAGACATGTGGGCTTGGAACTAGCAAGCATAGAGAAGATGCTTACAGGTACATGACCAGATGATAGCACCGAAGAAAGAGGAAAGAGAGGTCATCCAGGGACTGAGCTTTGGGACATTCCAATGTTTAGGGTGTAGGCAACGAGGAAGCAGAGGGATCTGAGAAGGAGCAAAGCGGGTGGAAAATCAGAGAGCATGATGCGTGGGAAGTAAGGGGAGAAAGATGTTGACTCTCTGCTCTCTCTACCACTTCCTTTATCCAGATATGCTCCAGATGCCATCCCAATGCAATTATTTTCTCCTTTCAACCATATATTATTCTCCTAATCTTCCAATTCTAACTCTGTCTCTTATGTCATTACCTTGCATTAGGTTTTAGTACTAGAATCAGTTTGTGGTGCAAAAGGTGAGATACCACCAAGGGTTGAGTCCGTCCCTCCCCTTCCTCATACTTGGGACTGTATTAGGGGGGCAGGGTCCCTATAACCAGCTGAGGAAGGAAGAAAGGCCAAGCTCAGTTCCTGGATGGATGAGCATGGAATAAGATGCAAGGTGACATGAGACTGCAACTGTGGCCCAGCCCCAAAAGATAGGTGAGGGGAACTCTGTGGGGCATGAGTTGGGTGGTGCATTTAACCATCCACTTGGCATGTACACGGAACGGTACATGGATTCACAAGCAGGGATAGATCACTTGGCTGATTGGTCAGAGGCTGGCTAGGAGAAAGCTGGGATCATCAGGGACAAACAGGTGTGGGGCTGATATAGGAGGACAGGGACTAAGTGTGAGGGTCTTTGTTCCTTATAACAACTCTACCAAGAGAATCCAACACACAAGAAAGACTGGCTCACTTAGTAGACGCCAGCCAGCCAGCCAGCCTCACCACCGCCATCTAAGAACTGGCTACTACTCTGGAGGATGGAGCAACTGCGTCTAAGATGCAAGGTGATGCAGAGACTCCCACTCACCAAGGCTTCTGCTGCGAATGTCCACCCTTAGGTGGACAAGCACTGAACTCTGACTTGGCTTCACTCCTCCATGCAATCATCTGGAGCAGGTGAGTGACACTACCTGTGTCACAATTCAAAGCCTTTTGCCTGATGCTGCACCCTCACTCCTTCACAGGTGTCCTTCCTGATGGCAGTCACCACTGAACTTCCTGCATGCAAATATCTGCCATTAATTCTATGAAATCTAACCTGAGATAGGACAGGAAGAGGAGAATTAAGCAAGAAAAAAGATGAATATCTGTATGATGTCACTTATTGGTAAACAAAATGTTGACCACTATTCTCTGTTTCTCTGCCTATTTGTCTCTGGCTCTGCTTCTACACTTGTGCCCACATTTTAATTTTATTACACATTTTCCAAAACCTCCAGTAGGTGGAGAACTTGCATCAAGTTTGCCACTGAAACTCATCTAGACAGAGTTGCATTTATTTATTTATTTAACCATTACTGAAATGAAATGATGGTTTTGAACCAACAATGAAATGCATTTATGGCTCTTCTTAGTGGCCTAAGCTTTTCACACATTATAGACCTAAAAACATTATATAGAATTACATTTCACTTGTGATTGACTGTTACTAAGGAATGCTCCAAGGAGAAAGAGACAAACTGTGTGAAGACAAGGCTAAAATTCTACATAATCTTTTTTTTTTTTTTTGGTTGTTGTTGAATACTGCTCCTTGATTAGTTTATTGTGCTTTATTTCTAAGCCTTTACATTTGCAAGATGGTGTTTTTTAAAAAAAAATTCTGCAAGTAAGTATTGATTGCAACATAACTGCAGATTAAGGAAACAATTTTGTTCATTAAAAAGCCTTATCCATTGATGTGTTTTTTTACATTTCAATTTTTAAAACAGTAGACAAAAGATTTCTTTTTCTATGCATGGCTATTCTTGCTGATTATTGAGAAGGTTTTATTGAGGTCACAGAATGTAGGTTAATAGAATTTAGTATACCGGAGCATTCCCAGTTACAGCTCCTAGCAGTAGGAATGTGGCCCCAATTTAGCAGCCAGCCAGCTCTGATGCAGGGACATTGCACTAAGAATCCTTGCTGGCTCTGAGGAAGCCTCTCTCTTGGGCTTATTTCAAGATAGAGGTTTGGAAAGCCATGAACAGCTATGGCTAACTCTATGCACAGTCCCAGCATGATCTCCCAGAGAGTCTAGATCTGGTCCCTAGATCTTTGGAGCAGAGGTTTGTAAACTATGGCCATGAGGCCAAATCTAGCCCACTGCCTGTGCTAAGGCTCTTAAATGTGTTCGTGCGCGCTCGCGTTTGCTAAGAATGATTTTTACAAATGAATATTGCCAGTTGATTGGATGATAGAAAATATTTATTTGAATCACAATTAAGCAAGTCCCTTCCCTCTCCTCCCAATTCCATCCGTCTCATTATTAGATGATATTTATTTCTCTACCCTTCCCAAATTATACTCAATTATTACTTTATTTTGGATTTATCAACTAAAATTTGTGGGACTTTGTTTTTCCTCTTACTATTTAGGTTACCTATATAATATTACCTATATAATATTATGTCTCTTGACCCATAAAGCTTAACATATTTGCTATCTGAATTTTACAGAAAATTTGTTGACTCTGCTTTTATATACTTCCTAAAATTTGAGGTAAGCTAGTGTGTTAAGCATGTGAAGTTTTTCTGAAGAGAAGGTGTGTGGCTTTCTTTGTAGAGTAGCCAGACTACCCTGAATTTGCCTGCTCTCATCTGAAAGGTGACTGTAACCACAGACTTGTTAAGATTCACCAGTCTCCTGGTATGAGGGCCTATCTACTGCAATAATAATAATAATAACTCATGGGTCAATGTACAAAGAATGATCAAAAGATTGTCCACAATGAATTTAGGGGATCAAAGATAGGCTGAAATGAATTACTAAAAAATTGAAGACAATTTTTTTATCATAATCACAAGGTATATTGTGTTATGATAATGTAGGAGCTTAGTTATTATTTATCCAGCTTTATGCCATAATGTCAAAAACAGGAGCATCTTTTTTTTTGACATACTTAAGAAAAGCACAGCCCCTGACCCTGAGTAGGCATCTAGTGTGTGCTTATGACTCGGTGAAATTTTGGGGCATCTCAAACAGGTTAAATCAAATGCATATACTTGGAGTAAATGAAATGATTATGCTTACAAATTTGCAGTTAACCTAACTACGATGGTACAAAAGAGGGAGGATATAAATGAGGTACTTCCTATGTTCTCTAGGGCCCACGCTGTTGTTTCAGTAAAGCCTGAAAAACTGAGACCTTAATGATTCTAAAAAGCAAAGAGGAGCCAGGGGCAGTGGTGCATGCCTGCAATCCCAGTGACTTGGGATGTTGAAGTAGGTGAATCACAAGCTCATACCAGCCTTAGCAACTTACGGAGGCTCTAAGCAACTTAGGGAGACACTGTCTCAAAATAAAAAAAAGGCCTGGAACTGTGGCTCAGTGGTTAAGTACACTTGAGTTCCATCCCAGTACCTAAATACATACATACATAAATAAAATAAAATAAAATAAAAAAAATATAAAGGCAGAGAGGAGCAGAGAACCTTCCGGGGACCAATAGCAATCCCTTCAAAGGCATGGTTAATATTTTAGTTCTGTTCAGTGAGAATTTCTAGAAAGCTCATTCTATTTGAGCAGTTTCAGCCCATACCTATGTGAATATTCAAATAGGCTAAATGTGGGTTGCCCATACCAAACACACCCTTCATTTCTGGGGCTAGTCCAGATGCATCCTTTCTGCAAAGATGGGTGGAAGGAAACACTTGGCTTCCCCCTGCACCCTACTTATTGAAAAGAACTAGGTCGAAAGGCAAACAAGACTGTCCACTGGAATCAAAGCCAGCAACCTGGGAAATGCTGACTCAAATGACTGTCCTTTTTCTCCTTTTTTCCCAAAAGGATACTTGCTCTATTTTATAAAAAGGAGGATCCACATACTTTCTCTTTTGATTGAGCTGTTTATGTTGGTGTGAGTTCTGGCAAATGTGTCCTAGGGCTTAGCTGAGTGGTTTGGATACAACATCACCAACTGTTCCAATTTAAGAAACTCTCACGAGATTGCATGGAGACAAAGAATGTGCAGAAAGGCACAGTCCTGTAGCGCTCCAATGCTCTAATCTGACTTCTGCTCTGCAAAGTCCTTTCTAATCCTCTTGTACCCTGCTGTGGCTAGCAGTCTAGGGAAGGGCAGCAAGAGCAAAAGCTGCAGGATACAGACTTAATTCAATCTAGCAAACATTTACCGAGCACCTCTGGTGTGCCAGACACTGAGCCAGGTTCTGGGGATACAAAGATGAATAGGATATGGTCCCAGAACTCAAACAGATCACAATTTACAGGCAGAGAGGCACAACCACATGAATAATAAAACAGCAGAGGGGGAGGGAAGGAGATTCATTTCTGAAGGGATGACATGGATGTGTCTTAAATGACAAGGAGAGAGTAACAGATAAAGAATGGAAAGTGGACATCCCAGGCAGAAGAAACATTAGCAAATTTAAGAAAGTATATAAGTCTAGGGAATTTGGAGTGAAAATCGAAAGGATTTTTGTCTTTGGGAGGAGTGGAAGAAAAATCTAGAAATATGAACTGAGGCACAATTATTGATTCATCCAACAAATATTTACCACAAGATAGAAAAATAAATTAAAACAAGCAAATCCCTACCTATGTGATGCTCACTTTCAGGGTCAGTGGGTGGAGTAGGGTAAAGAGAGATTAAATAAATGTGAAAACCAGCAAATGATATGTATTTTATTTTGCCAAGCCTGATGTATCAAAGTTCCACAAACTAGGTGGTTTGGGTAACAGAATGCTTTTGTCTCGTAGTTCTGGAGACTAGAAATCCAAAGTCATGTCAGCAGTGTTGGTTTCTTCTACCAGATAGATTGTTCCATGCTCTCCTTCAGCTGCTAGTGTTGTGCTGGCAATCTTTGGAATTCCTTGGCTGGTAGAATATCACCTTCATCTTTGCCCAGTCTTCCCATGGTGTTGACTCTGTATGTGTATCCACACTTCCCCCCTTAAAAAACAAAGATTACTAGTCATATTTGATTAAGATTAGGATTTACTTCTAATGAACTCATCTTAAAAGTTTGATCATCTGCAAAGACCCTCTTTCCAAATAAAGTCATACTCACAGGCACTAGTGGTTAGCACTTCAACATCCTTTGAAGGGACATAATTCAATCCATAGCTGTATGTTAGAGTGTAATAAATAATGCTTTGGAGGAAAAGCAGCATAATTGTGTTGAGGAGGACATCTTTGTGTGAGGCAGGGGAGGAGGGAGGTTTGCTGTTTTTAATAAGGTGGTCCATGGTTTGATTCACTGCAGAGAAGGTATTTGAACAAAACCTGGAAAGAGGTGAGCAGCGAGGCTCAGATGTCTGGGGCAAGAGACACAAACCATGCGCATGCGCAAAGATTGTGAGTTAGAACATTGGGGGGAGGGACGTGGCGACAAAGGAGGAGGCCAATGAGGCTGGAGCAGAGTGAGAAAAGGCAGCAAAAGGAGCTGTGATCCGTGACCATGGGCTGCTGGGACATGTAGTATTTTACTACTATCAGGACAGTTTTGACCATGAAGACATTGGGTCGTTTTGAGCAGACGAGTGAGATGATGCAACTTGGGTTTCGGAAGCTTTTGGGGTTGCTGTATTAAGAACGGATTGAGGCGAGTGCAGTGGTGCATGCCTGTAATCCCAGAGGTTTAGGAGGCTGAGGCAGGAGGATCACAAGTTCAAAGCCAGTCTTAGCAACTTAGCAAGACCTTGTCTTAAAATTTAAAAAAAAAAAAAAGTCTGGGAATGCAGCTCAGTAATTTAGTGCCCCCTTTGTTCAATCTCTAGTACCAAAAAACTGAAACAAACAAAAGCAAACCAAACAAACAAACCAACAAAAAACCCTCAAAACCTCCCAAACCATTCTGGTTTGGGGTGGGGACCAAGGAGGATATGAGGAGACCAGTTAGGAGGTGACTATACAGTTCCGATGAGAAGTAGGGGTTGTTGGACTGGAGTGCTGAGTGGAGGTGGTGAGAAATTTGGATGAATGGAGTTTTGAGGTCAAGCTCTGGAGTTAGATAGACCTGAGCTCACCCTTACCTAGGCCATTCTGTCATTTTCCCAGAGATAAACTTCTCTTTGAGGAGGTCATGACTTGTACATGCAATAAGGACCCTCCAAGAATGTCAGTTGGATATTGTCTGTAATCCTCCATGGTTTTATTTCTTTTCTACTCCTGGTCTGAAGACAGACTTTCAATGATAGGGAATCATGTACTGAGTACTCTTATCTCTTTGTAAAAATAGAAAAAGATGCATAGGTGAGCAACTCAATGTAATTCAGAAATTCTAGTTTTGCATATTTTATGTGTGGTAGATATCAGGACAACCCAGAGCAGTGGATTCTTCTTCAGGAAGTAGTAGACTTTGCAATCAATGTGCCTGGGGTATTCTCCACTAGGTAGCAAGAAAAAGACAGATCAGAGTTTCTTTGCAGCCCACATGATCTCATTGTAAGCTACTTCCCTCATGTAATTGTGTGCCAAGCACTCAAACCTTTTTATTTATTTATTTATTTATTTATTTATTTATTTATTTTTTTTTTTTTGTAGATGGACTCAATACCTTTATTTACTTATTTTTATGTGGTGCTGAGGGTTGAATCCATTGCCTCATGCATGCTAGGCAAGTGCTCTACCCCTGAGCTATGGCCCCAGCCCCTTTTTTTAAAAAATATTTTTTTAGTTGTCAATAGATCTTTATTTAATTTATTTATATGTGGTACTGAGAATTGAACCCAGTGCTTCACACATACTAGGCAAACGGTCAACCACTGAGCCACAGCCACAGCCCGTACTCAAACCTTTCATATCCTTCTGTCAATATCCAAGTTCAGGCCTGAATTCTCTTCAGTATTAGAATAATTTCCTCACTGATCTTCCTACTTCTAATCTCTCTTTACTTTCTTTTATTCTTAAAGTTACTTCCAGAATGTTCTCCTGAAAATATGAAACTTATGGTAGATACCACTCTTAGTTCCTCTTCTAAATCCTTCCACAATTCCATCTGTTTTTTTTTGCACCAGGGATTGAACCCAGAAATGATCAACCACATCCCCAGAGCCACATCCCCAGCCCCCTTCATTTTCTATTTTGAGACAGAGTTTTGCTAAGTTACTTAGGGCCTCACTAAGTTGCCTTGAACCTAGGCTGGTCTCAAATCCTCCTGCCTCAGCCTCCTGGGTCACTGGAATTATAAGAATGTGCCACCACATCTGGCCCCCATCTGGTTTTATAGTAGCCTATGTTCTCTGCCCAGGACACAAAGCTGTTTCTTCCCCAGCCGAGACCTAAAATCCCAGCCCCCCTTTTCCCCTCTTGACCTTAGATTCCATACCTTGTCTTCACTTCAACTAACTTGTGAGCTTTCCCCCTAACTTGTCCCTTTCTATGCCAAGGAAACTTTGATGGAGGAGCGCTACCATAATGTAATATCCTGCATTTCTATTTATGTTATTCACTCTTGGGAATAGTGGAAAGACAATGTATTTCTGAGCCAGAAAGACCTGGATTAGAACCATGGCATTCACAATGGCCAACTGTGTGATTCTGACCAGCAACTTGACCTTTCTTAGACTTTATTTTCTCATCAATACAATGGGAATAAGAATGCTTACCTTGCAAGAGTGTCATAAAGGTAGAGATCATATGGTTTATGACTGCGTGGCACCAGATCTGTAAAAGATACTCAGTGAGTAGTAACAATTATTAAACATCAGTTTCTAACACAGAGGAGAAATTGTCTGGAATTAGACTTTGAGAGAGTCCTGAATGTCTGTGTGAGCTTGAGCAATTAACACTGTCCTGGGCCACGAAGTAGAAAAAGTGACAATGACCCAGGATAGAACATGCACAATTAATTGACATCAGTTTTAAAATCTAACACATACTCACACTTCACCAAGTTAAATTCAGCTAATTTAGATTTTATGATACTGCAGGAAAAACTGGGTTGCAATTTACTTTTGTGCTATTTATGACAAAATTAATAGGGAGAACACGATTCAGAGCTCCTGATGTGGGGATGTTTAACCTACTTAAGCAAGTACATTTTTTAAAGTTATGTTAGCATCCATTTAGCAAGATCAGTTTATGTAGAGACCATGTGCTACTTGAAATGATTTTGAGATGTAAAATTAGAATTATGAAGTGAGAAAAGATATGGAGATCATTAGCATATCCTCTTCATTTTAAAAATGAGAAAAGAGAAGAATAAAAAGGTCAACTGATTTATACAAGGAGACATAGAATACACAACAAAACCAAGATGTGAGTCCAGGCTGCCTGATCCAAAATGAGGTTCTTTTGGATAAGCTACACATCAAGTTTTGCAATGCAGGTCATCAGTATTTTTTTTCCTAGGCCACCCCTGGATAACCATTAGTGTTTTTTTTTCACATTCTTGATAGCAATTAAAGGAGTGTTACTTACAAATTACCGTATAATTCAGACTTACTATTAATTCATGCTGGTGTTCTCAGTGTGGTCCTGGAATGGACTACAAGGATTTGGCCAGTTTACTTGGGCAGAGTTGTAAAGAGAGACCTGCAATATGAAAAAAATCCATTGGCAGCATTGCCCTAGACAAATGTTCTTAAAAAAATTTTTGGCCTCTAAACACTCAATTTAACTCACTGGTTCTTAATTAGCATCATTGTGAGTTTAAGATTTGTTGTTCAGAGTAGTTTTTGAATCCTGGAAGCTGGCTTGCTTAGGAACTTAGTCTCAGCTAAGATCAAAGGGATTTATGAATAATGTATCCCCCTCCCTCTGCAATCTGAGAGCAGACAACTCTGGTGAATGTACTTTTCAGGGTCATATCTTTTCTTTCTTTTTTCCTTTTTCCATATTTTTTTTATTGGTGCATTATGATTGTACACAACGGTGAGATTTGTTGTTACATATTCATACATGCGTACAATGTAATTTGCCAATATCATACCCACTATTTCCCCTTTCCCCCGCTCTTCCCTAATCTTGGTCCCTTTTCTCTACTTATCTCCCTTAGATTTTCATGAGATTCGTACCCTCACCTTTCTTTTCCTGTTTCCTCTCTAACTTCCATGTATGAAAAAACATAAGGGTCACAGCTTTTTAGGCTTCCGCCTTGGCTGAAATATGAGCATATACATATGCATCTCACTTGATGTTTTCTCAGAAAAAATGGCTGACTGAGGCAAATGGCTTTAAAGGCTAAATGGTTCATGAAGATTATTGTAAAAGCTTTTTAATTTTTTTGGTTAAGAATATATAGCCCCCAATTTCTATTCTCTGACATAGGGTAAATCTAAAAAGAAAATCTAGTGTGATTCATTTTCAAAATGTGTGTGTCTTTGCTATAGAAATCTGCACCCTAAGCACTGTTGCTCCATGCTGCCAAGAAAAAATAAATCAGTATGTTAATTACTTGAATAAAATAACAGTGGAAAACCAGCTGTAATTAATGGAAAGAAAATAAACGGAAGCCAAAAGTAGTATTCCACTATGGAAGATTCCACACAAGGAAGATTCCACACAAGGCTAGAATTAAGAAATTGGTAAAAATAGATACTTCTCAACTCTGAGAACCACACAACCACAACTAAACACCACAGACCAGGAGTCCTATCTGGGGGTGAAGTGCACAAGCTATGACTCACCTTTTAATATCCAAGGTACACATAACTTTGTCTTTTTTTCTCTTTCTCTTTTGTCTTCTTGAATTTAACAACTTTGATTGGAAGAAGGGTGTAGTTAAGACAAATACATATTTTTGGTCAGAATGATAAAGTGGGTAAAGGATGCTGGCATGAAGCCAACCGCACTCAGTGTTTTTATAAATGGGCTAAAATTTCATTCAGCATGTGGTTGCTGGGAAATTCTGGGATATTCCAGATGTCCAATGCCCAGCCTCTTCTGTTGCAGGATATTTGAACTTGTGTTTCAGCCATGACCTTTCTTTGTCTGTGTTGCAGAACACAGTTCAAAGGACACTTCCTGGTGACTCTCAGCATGGATCAAGTCCCCTGGTATTTGTTGTCATTCCTGTTGGGCTTTTCCTTCATAGCCTTTCGCAGACCTTGTGGTTGTGGATTTGTGCAACGTGTGATGATGTGCTGACTGTTTGCCTCACTTTCTAGATTATAAGATACATGAAGATGGCATCCAGAGCCTAGCTTGGAATGGACCAATAATAAATAACAAATAAAATAAAATAACAAATCTCCTTAATGGTTCACAATAATGCCTACATTTTATGGAATGTCTATAGGTTAGGTATTATAATAAATGCTTTCTGTATTTTAATTAACATACAGCATCACTCTATAAGTTTTAATCTCAAACATGGAACACTATATTCATTTGTCAGTCATTCAATGTAAGGGCAAGAGCTTTTCTTTGATTATGAGTCCATTGATTAGAACTCTCCCTTTTTGGGGGGGCATACATTACATCTAGAACTCTCCCTTTTTGGGGGGGCATACATTAATCTATAAAGTCCTATTTATGATTTCCAAACTGTCTAAACATAGAATATCTGCAAAGTAATTAATGCTTTTGAATTTTTACAACTTCTCCCATAACAATTTTTCCATTTATACGATCAACTAATGTGACAATATTTTAAAATGACTTGTTTTTGGAATTTTGCCTTTGTATTTTCCTGGGATATAAAATGCTTAATTTTTTTGTAATTAAAATAAGTACAACTTGCATATTCAAGAACAAACAGAATTGTGTCTTGATGGGTGTGCTATTTGTTATCTTCTTGTTTTGGTACTGGAATTGAACCAAGGGTGCTGAACCACTAAGCCACATCCTTTTAATATTTATTTTGAGACAGGGTCTTATTAAATTTCTTAGGGCCTCGCTAAGTTGCTGAGGCTGGGCTTGAACTTGTGATTTTCCTTCCTCAGCTTCCTGAGTTGCTGGTATGATAGGAGTGTGCCACTACACCTGGCCACTTGTTATCTTCTTAAGTGGGCTATATGCTGTGTGCTCAGTGTGGGTGAGCATCAGCCAGTACTCTCAAGAGAAGGTGAAGAGTGCTGACCAATCTGGGGAGTTAAGTGTAGGTTGGTTAAGAAAGCTTCTGCTGCATTGTTATATACATTTTGCGGAAGAGAAAATTAAGTCTCCAAGAGGAAAAGCAATTTTCCTAATGTCAAGCTCATGAATGGTGGAGAATTTTGGATGAAAAATCAGGTCTGTGTGATTCCAAAGCCAATGTTCTTTCTTTAGTATATATGATTTTCTTTCACTGCTGGGTGGTAACTCCTGGTGAAAACCATCTTTGATTTTTCATGCAGCTGTGGGCAAGTAAAATAGCTACTCAATAGTTAATAAATTATTTAGAATTTTCTTGCTGAAGCAGGGTTATTCTTTGACATCTACCATAAGAGTGAGTCATTAAATGCTGCAAAGATGGGCATCCTGCCTTTTTATTAGGCTGTGATTTCTTATAGAGCGTGTGTGTGTTTGTGTGTGTGTGAGCAGAGAGAGACAGAGAGAGAGAATAGCAATGTCTAACGAATGTCAAGTAGCTAAAATATATTCATTTATTGAACAAATAAGTTAATTACAATAAAAATGAAATAAATCAGTATCTTGGGCAGGACTTTTATACCCCAGTTCTTGTGGTCTGGCTGGTGGTATTTGTTGGTCTTTCATCAGTGTCCTTGTTGATCCTTATTCTTCTACAAATTTATTTAGGAGGTTTCCTACATGTATAAATACATATATATGTAACAAGTATTATTATATAAGTATATGTTTTATGTATTTTATATAAATATATGTTTTTATATACATATATAAAAATATATCTATTTATTTTTGCTGAATTGGGCATGGAACTCAGGCTTGCTCTACCACTGAGGCTCAGCCCCAGTCCTTCTTATCATTTATTTTGAGACTGGGTCTTGCTAAGTTGCCCAGGTTGGCTTTGAACTTGTGATCCTCCTGCCTCTGTCTCCAAAGTCACTGGGATTATTATGAGCATGCATCACCAAGCCCAGCTCATTTTTTTTTTTTTTTCACTTTTTCAAAGTGGTTTAACATGTTCTAAATTTGTACATTTTGAAATGGAGTAAATAAAGTGAGATTTATTGCACGATGTGCAAGACAAGCAGGATGTTCACTGTGCTAAAAGGAATCATGGAATCCTGATTTAGGATGGTTGACTGGTCATGCTCATTCGCATTCTTTTCTTTTACAATTCCTATTGAAATCACTATAAAAGTCTAAAAGGGACATTAACCAAAAAAATTAAAAAAAGCAAGAGTCAATCATTAGCAAAGGAGAGATTGTTAAACAAATTTTTAGAAGATGGAAAACAGATGAAGGATTATGGAGAAAAGTAAACTGCATCCTTGAATGTGTGGAGCTTTAGTGGAATCTGGGACTCAGAGATGCTATTTTAAGGAAGGGCAAGAATGATTCTTTGGGCTCAGAACTTTGTGGCTTGAAAATCTTTGTATGAAGAATATACCTGCATTCCCACTTATATGGAAAATATCTGCTGATCAGGAATTTACTTGCAAACACACGTTATTACAAAAACAAAAACAAGCGAACAAAAATAAAACAAAAAACAAAACTCCAACAAATTGGGGAGAACTGGGGCAATAGAAATTGCTCCAAACCAATTCTGGAATTTGGTGGCCCTCTAGATCAAGAACATCTCTCTATCCAGCCACCCTTGAGCAAAGTATTCCTTCCAGTCAACATGCTCTACTTAAGAATTCCCAAGTAGTTCTCTCCATATTGATTTTTAAATATGATAGATCATCAAAGGTATGTAAGCATCTATTATGGCTTGGGTCTGGAATTCAGCCTGAAGCTCATGTGATGAAAATTTGATCCCCAATGCAACTATGTCCAGAGGTGGGGCTTTTGGGTAATAATTGGAACATGGGGGCTGTAATCTTATCACTGGATTAATCTACCTGATGGATTAATAATTTGAATGACTAATGGGAAGAAGTAGAAAATAAAGGCAGGTGGGGTATGGTTGGGGGGAAGTAATTCATGGGGAGTGTGCCCTTGGGAATTATATCTTGTCCCTCGACCCTCTCTCTCTCCCTCTCTGCTTCCCAGCTGCCATGAGCTGAGCAGCTTTCCTCCACCTCACCCTCCACCATGATGTTCTGCCTCACCTTCTGCCCAAAGCAGTGGGGCTAGCTGGCCATGGATTGGAATTTCTGGAACCAAAATGAATATTTCCTCCACTATGTTGTACTTGTCAGCTATCTGGGTCACAGCAATGAAAAGATGACTAACACAGCATCTGAAAAAAAACTCTAACATGAAAGAAAAGATTAAGAAGTACAACCCAGAAAAACTGACCCCAAAGGAAAAATGTGATTCTCTATTATTATTGTATATGGTGCCAAGGATTGAACCAAGGGCCTCACACAGGCTAGGTAAGCACTCTACCATTGAGCTATCCCCCTAAATCATGAAATCATATAATTCAAGGAACAAAAGAGATGATAAAAATTTTAGTTTCTTCAGAAAGATTCAATAATTTTTTTTCATTCATAAACAAGAATAGATTTCTATACAAAAGGAATAATCAGAAGGAGCTCTTGGAAATTAAAAATACAATTATTGAAAATAAACAGTAGAATGGTTGGAGGATTAAGGCCAGGTAATCTCTTAGAAAGTGAAACATAAAGACTAAGATGAAAAATATGAAAGATAAGAAATAAGACCTAGAAATTAACCCAAGGTAACCAATGTCTTACCATTAGGAATTTCTTCAGAACAGAAAAAATAAATATTTTTAAAGGAGGAGATAATTAAGAGAATAGCATAAGATGATATCCTAGAACTGAGTATCACTAGTTGACCAGAACAATGAACAGATTCATCTCAACTTTCCATGGTAAAATTTCAATAAAATAGACTATCATTTGAACCTCCTCCCTGGCCAGCAACTCTGGATTGATAGCAAACAGTAAAGTGTATTTTCAAAGTTATGAGGAGAAATTCTTTCCAATCTTATATCTTATATACAACAAAGCTCTCAATCAAGAGTTAGGGTAGAATAAACATGTTTTTTAGATATGTAAGGATTTAGCAGTTTTGCTTATTATGTACATTTCCTTAGGCAGTTACTTGAAGAACTTGGTCCAGCTGAACAAGCTCAATCAAGAGAGAAGAAAACATGGAATTCAACTCAGAGGAATAACAAAGTGAGGTTTCAGTATCTAAGCTCAGGAGCTCATCAGGAGAGCACTGAGTCTAGAATGGAGCTCTAATAGGATGATATTTGGAAAAATGGAAGTCTATAGATTTTCTGGATCTTTGAGATGCTGGAAGATTGAGGATTTGATAAAGGAATACAATGCAAAGAGGCAACTCAAGTGGAAGGAGAAGAAACAAAACAAAACAAAACAAAAAAAGGAAGTAGAGGAGGAGGAAGAGCAGAAAGACAAGAAATGAAGAAAACAAAAATTTGAAGAGTAATGAAGTCTACCATTTGGCTGTTCAGCCAATAATGCTACATACCCTTAATAATGTAAGTACTGTTTACTGATTTTCAAGTTTTAGAATCAACAAATCAGCAAAGGAAGGAAGACATAATTATGGATGCATGTACAAAAAGTGTTCTCAAACTTGACAAGGAAAGTTACAATACATCTAGTAGCTTTGGAAATTGTAAAGCAAGGTGGGGGAGAAAAGGAGAAAGAAAGAACAAGGCCACTAATCTACCTAATACAGAAGGTTGGAAGCAATAATCCAATGGAGCAGAAATGCTATTCTCTCTTTAAATATCCTGAGTTGCTTTAGTTTGTGTGGTTGTTTATCATGATAACTGTTAGGTCGGTTCAGGATCCAGGATGTCCAATTAGGGGGACCGGTCAGGGCAGCTGCAGAACGGAGTGGCCAGCCAGTTGCTGACATCACCAGTAGATGCGCCTCCTGTCAATCAGCGGGTTTTTCCTGACCTATCCAGGAAGGACTCTGGCCTTCTCTTCCTACCCGCAAGCCCTCTCCTTCTTGACTGGGCCTTTTAAAATTGTCTGTACACCAGAATGCGGGGGCCATTCTCCCGTACACACTCTGATGGACGGGAGAGTTCAGGCCGAGAGCGTGTATTTCCAATAAAGCCTTGCCCAGCGGTTTATTTCGCCTTCTTTTGGTCATCTGGTCTTTACAATAACTAATAGTCAAGAGGGAAAAATCATCACTATAGCCAAAAAGTTGAAAATATTACCTAAAATATACTGAGGTAATATGATGAGAAACTCACCTTGGTAAACTTTATCCTAAAAATAGCTGTTTGAGGTGTCCCTACTGATTAAAACAGAGCCCCACATATAGTAAGTGTTTAGGGAGGTTAAGTAACTTGTTCAAGGTCGCACAGCTAATATGTAAATTCGAATTTAGTTTTGTCTGATTCAAGAAAGGTAGTAACTGGGGATTGAATTAGAGAAAACTGCATCATATGCATTTATTAATATGTAAAAATGAACCCTGCTATTATGTAAAACTCTAACAAACTAAAGTTTTTTACTGTCTAAGTACTAATAAATATAGAATGTGAACCATGAGTAAATTAAACTTTCTAGTAGTTACATTACAAAAGCAAAAAGAAACAAATGGGAAAGGGAATAGGGAGAGGGAGGAGGGAAGGAAAAGGAAAAGTACTGGGGACTGAATTGGAACAAATTATATTCCATGCTTGTATAATTATGTCAAAATGAACACTAGCGTTGTGTATAACTAAAATGAACTAATAAAAAGAAACAAGTGCATATGAAAAATGCTCTATATCAGTAATCATCAAGGAAATGCAAATCAAAACTACAATGAAATATCTTCTCACTCCAATTAGAATGGCTCTATAATCAAAAGACTAAAGATCACAAACACTGGTGAAGGTTCAGAGAAAGGAGAACTCTCACATGCTCGCTATTCATGAGAATGTAAATTACTGCAGTTATGGAACATAGTATGAAGTTTTAAAAAAACTAGAAATAGATCTACCATATAACCCACACATCCCACTATTGGGTATATACCCCAAATAATTTAAATCAGTAAATTGAAGAGACTAAACTCCCATGTTTATTGTGGGACTCTTCACAATAGCCAGGGTATGAAATCAACATAGGTGTCCATAACAGAGTGGGTCAAGAGAATGTGGTATATATACATAATAGAATATTATTCATCAATTAAAAAGAATGGAGTTCTGCTATTAGTGGCAACATAGATACAATTGGAGGACATTTTGTGTGGTAAAATTAAATCAGGAACAGAAAGACAAATACCACATGCTCTGACTTTTTGTGAAAGCTAGAAAGTTGATTTCAAAGAAGTGGAGAGTAAGGGCTGGGGATAGTTTTTAGTGGTAGAGAGCTTGCCTAGCATGTGGGATACCCTCAGTTCCACCTCCAGTACTGGAAAAAAATGAAGGTAGAGAGTACAATAATGGTTACCAGAGACTGGTAAAGGTGTGTGTAAGTCTAATAAGGGAAAAGATCATTAACAGGTACATGGGTGCAGTTGGATCTGAGGAATAACTTTCTATGTCCTATAGAACAGATAGATAACTATGACTGACAACAATGAATTGACTATTTCACAATAGCTAGTAGGAAGATGCTGAATGCTGACAACACAAAGAAATGGCAGATGTTTGCAGTGATAGAAAATGCCAATTATCCTGATATAATTATTATGTATTACATACATGTATTGAATTGCCACACTGCACCCTACAAATATGTGCACTGTTAGTGAAAAATAAAAAGGAAACAAGTGAAATTAATTTTGAACAGTGTATTTGATTTAATTTTCATATCCAAAATATTATCATTTCATTAAGTAATCAACATGAAGAATTTATTAAGGAGATGATTATTTTTGTTCTTTTTCTCAATTCAAGTCTTTAAAAATCTAATATATATATTTTACATTTAAATTCTATCTTGATTTGCTCAATAGTCACATTTCAAGTGTATATTGGATACAAAGCACATTGGACAGCTCAAGTCTCAGCCCTCAGCTACACATGGTGATGTCCAAGAGAGTTGCCTTAAGGAGATCACAAGTATGCCATCATAGACCTACAAACTTTGAGATGCTCACAAGATATACAGTTGTTGCTACTAAGGACATTGTTAAAGAGTCAGCTCTCTGTATCTGCGGGTACTGCATCTGTAGATTCAGATTCAACCAACCTCAGATCAAAACTATATAGGGAACAAAATTGCAACCACACTAAAGTGGAACAGAGTATTTTTTTTCTTATCATTATTCCCTAAGCAATATAGTATAAAGCTATTTACACAACAATTGTGTTGTATTAGATATTATAAATAATCTGGAGATAATTTAAAGCATATGGAGAGGATATGTATAGGTTATAGGTAAATACTACATCTTTTTACATAAGGGACTTGAGCATTCATGGATTTTGGTATATTGCAGGGTCCTGGGACCAATCTCCTATAGACACCGAAGTACAACTATATATGAATCCGGAATCTACTAGGTGTTTGGTTGGTTTCAGGAAAACAATTAAGAATTATTGAGCATGTAGTGAGTATTATACCTCAGGGCTGGCTGAGATGGCCTGAGTGTTGCTGCAGAGGGAGCAGAGAAGAAGGTTGAAGTCTGAGCTCTGCATCCTCCAACATCCAGAAACTGGGAGGGGGAAGATTCAGCCCAGGAGACAGGGACAAATTGGTCATTGAAGTAGGAGGAAAACGAGGAGAGGTTGGTAGCTGGGAAACCAATGGAAAAAAGAGTCCAGGTCTGCTGAGAGCAGACCATCTGATGAAAGACAGAACTCACTGGTGGCATGAACAGGGCTGTTTTCACTGGAGTGGAATGCACATAAATCCAGAATGGAGTGGGAAGAGTAATTGTCAAGGGGTAGCAAAGAATGATTGGAGGAGAAATGCTAGAATTGGTGAGTTGAAGAGAAAGGAGTGGATCTGTGAGGAACATTTTTTTTGGGTGTTAGAATGGGTGTAGGTGGTGATTGATTACATTGCAGTGCTACTGTTGTTTATGGAGGCCTGCAGCAGAATTGAAAGAGTTCACTTGGTTTGGGGGCCAATTACAGATCAAGATAGGCTCTAATTGGCTGAGTGTTCTTGGGTTCTAAAACAATTTTCTTATCTGTAAAATGGGCAAAAAGAGGATGGTATGAAATTAAATTATTTTGATCAGACAGAAGATCTGTTAAGAGTGCCCAACACAACTGAGGTACTTCCTATTATCAAATGTCCAGGCAGGCACTGGTATGGCACAGTCCACTCAGAGGAAGTGGAATGTGTGTAGTCCTGTTGGGCTCTGGGCATGCCTGGAAAGCAGCAACTGGCATCTCATTGTCAGGGTCGTGGGCCAAATCCTGAGCCTCTTCTAAACTATACTCACATGGGGCTCTCTTCTGGGTTACTTGTGATTCCCCTTTTTCGGGAAACAGATAGGAACAAACAATTAACAAGCCTCAAAAAGTTCCATATTATATGAAGGGGTAAGAGGAATAGTACTCCTTGTTGCTTACTGGATTTTAAATAGAGTTAGGCTCAACTTTTCTTAGCAACTCTCTTGTTTTGGGAGCCAGTGACTCCTTTCTTCTTTGTTATTGCTTGACCAAAGGGCTTCTTTCTTTCTTTATTTATTTTTTAATTTTTCTCAAAAGTTGCATTTTAATACATGTTATCAAACATAACAGAAAAAAAACACATTTTCAGAAGCCGTACACACTATTCACTGAAAACATTTGTTGAGGCAAATAGAAAAAATATTGTTACAATCATAATTTTTCTAACTTTGCACAAAATTATAAGCAGATTACATTCTTCATATTAAACATCTACCAAAGGGCTTCTTAAATTCCCTACCTCCTACCTCCTGAGGTGCCCTTATTTATCTCAATTGCTGGATCTTGGGTGATATTAGTTGGTAACGAGGTTGTGAAAAGGACTGAAGCATGAATTTCTATCCTCCTAGGAAACTCCGGATTCAGCATCTTGCTCTCAATGTCCTGTTTTATTTACGGAAATCATGTTAAGTCTATTTTTGTTTGTCATTTCTAGGACATCCCTATTTAACAGCATATTTTCTCTGACCTTTGTTCAGAGGAGACAGGATTGTGTTGAGTACAAGGAGCAAGCAACACTGGCTTGTCATTGTCCCTGAACATGATTAGTGTCTGTCCTCAAACTAGCTCCTATGGGAGCTCAACATTAGATCTCAGGGTCCAATGAGTAATAGCTATACAGGCAGGGACTCAACATTAGATCTCAGGGTCCAATGAGTAATAGCTATACAGGCAGATTTGCTGGATTTTAAACAAATATTTCCACTACAAACTCTGGCAACCATTTCTTTCTTTTGGTTAATTCTTAGGAATCACATTAATTGTGAGAGATTCTAATAGTTGTTGGGCCAAATCCTGAGCCTCTTCTAAACTATAGTTGTTAGTTATTACCTGAAATTTATGTTTTCAACTCTGGTATGGATTTTAGGACCCCAAAAGAGTATGAGATCCATCTGTATAAAAGTGAACTTGCTATTTCTTTCGAGATAACTAGGACTGCAAAACAGAAAGTTTTTAGAATATTCTTGAAGCATTTTAAAAACAAGACCTAAAAGCTTCTTAAAAGGAATTTAATTTATTTTAACAAAATGATGCATGAAGTCATGATCCTTTTTAACTCCATGTTACCCAGTTTGAAGACAGTCTTTTGCACAGTCACTAGGACTATGGAATTTTCCTGGATATATTGGACCTCAGCTGCTGGGACTTTGCCTGCTCTAGGTATTGTTTGTTGTACATTCCCATTACCAGGTGGGATAGCTCGGGTAGAGATATTTGCAGCTAATAGGAACAAAGGATTTTTCTAACAATGAGTTTTTACTCTGCTTTTGTTGTTGTTGTTGTTATTGAGTTTGATATCTGCTGGAAGTTAGCATAATCTTAAAGACTTCCATTTGGCATTTCAACCACGTTCCCTATACATTCCAAATGTCAGTTGTTCTCTCTGTAAAACTAGCAATGGAATTTTTACTGACACACAAGTGTAGATTCAACCTTTTTCCTTTTTTTCCTCTGATCTCTATCAGCAAAATGAGGTTTGGGATTTGATGGGGTCATGTCAGAATCAAATTCCCTTAATTCTCATTCTAACACAGTGCTCTATCTAGTTGAAAGGTCTTCTGCTCCCCCGACATATGTTTCTTCAACATGGGGCATATCAGCGGGGGAAGTATTAGAGACTGGAGATGTGCACATCAATCTGAGCTCTGGCAGTGATGCCTGATGTTCGCCTCTCTGTGACTGTCATGGATTCTTAACCACAGTATGTGAGTTGGAAGTTGTAATCCTCAGATGTCTTAATCTAAAATGACTCTATCAAATATCATGTCAATTACCTTTCCAGGTTTTATCCATATTTTCTGACCAGATTATTATTTCTTCTTGTAACACACATATTAAACTATTAGTTTGATGTTTACAACTTTATGATTCACTTTTTCTAGTATTTACTATTTTGTAATTGTGTCTCCAATTGTTTTTAGAACAATTTTGGAGGCTTTGTTTGGGATTATTTTCAAAATGTTTTCCCTCTTTGGAGGTCTGGAGAAAGCCTGAAAATTTTCTCTTTTCAATGTATTTACTGGTGAGAGTAAGAATGCATCTATATTATTTTGACTAAATTATGTTATTTCCTCCTTCTAAGCCATAAACCGTAAATGATGTTGAAATTCTTTGTAATGAAAATGAAATCTCATAATTCAAAATGTCTGGCTTTAATTGGCTTGTAATAAATGACACTGAGATTATGGTAAGACCATGTGGGGTGAATGGAAATTTGGCTCCAGAATTGATACCAGAATAAGTTTACAGATACAAAGCTCAGTTAGGGGTCAATTCTGTTTTTGTTTTTAATTTTACAACTTCCTAGGACATTGTATTCAAAACCTTTAAAATAAGTAGGAATTTTTCTTGTGCTCGTAAAGACAGACAGATGGTGAAATAGGGCCAAATAACAGAACTAATATGGCTTAATCCTAAACAGAGTAGCAGGTACATAGATCAAAGGTAAACGTCACCTCCACCAGGGCTCCTCATCAAGTATTTGACTTTGGGCCACTAATTTAAAGAAATTAGAAAGACGCTGGTATAATTGCAGATCCACATGGTTCTGAGCTCTTCACCACCGAAAAATTCTCATCTGCTGGAACTACTATAAATAAGAATAAATAGGGGGCTGGGATTGTGGCTCAATGGCAGAGCACTTGCCTTACATGTGTAAGGCACTGGGTTCAATCCTCAGCACTACATGAATAAGTAAATAAATAAATAAAGGTATTGTGTCCATCTACAACTAAAAATATATTTTTTTAAAAAAGAATAAATAGGCCCTCATTCCCATGAATAAGTCTTTTGTTTTCTTAAGCTCTGTCAAATCAAGATTTCTGACTAGCACCTTCTAGTGCAACTTGATTTTATTATTGTTTTTATTTTATTTTTTTGGTACTGGAGATTGAACTCAGGGGCACTTGACCACTGAGCCACATCTCCAGGCCTATTTTGTGTTTTAGAGGCAGGGTCTCACTGAGTTGCTTAGCACCTCACCCTTGCTCAGGCTGGCTTTGAACTTGCAATTCTCCTGTCTCAGCCTCCCTAAGTGGTGGGATTACAGGCTTGCGCCACCATGCCTGGCTGTTGTTGTGTTTTTAATATGGACTTTTAAGTTTGACTTGCTAATATACTCTTTATTAAAAAGTACCTTTTCTTGAGTTTTCAAGGGTTCTATGCTTTTTGGAAAGTAGACAGTAATAATATGCTTATTTTTAATCAGTTGAATCTGCTTAAATTGAAAAGGTTTCAACAAAATTCCCAGTGTGAGTCCTGAGAATAAATATGAGCATGTTTCTACAGGAATATCATGTTTTAGGTTTATGAACAGAAAGACCTTAGTTGACAACTGAATTACCTTTAAAAGTGTTTTGAGCAAGAAGGACTTCAGAAACAAAAACCTCTTAATTTTTAATAGATTTCTACCAGCCTATAAATGACAGATAGTTAACAGCCCAATAAAGTAGATAAATCCTGTTGGGGTCAATTCAGCCTATGATCTTGGAGGTTCAGTAGATAATACCATTACTTAAAGTTGGATGCTCAATAGATGCTTCAGTGGAGATTTTTTTTTTCTTTATTGAGATTTTGGTAAATAGTTTCCTGAATAAAGATTATTTTTTCCATGTTCTAAGAACTTTGAGATTAAGCTACTCATTTTTTTCTTCTTCTGTATGTTGGCACATAAGTCTTGTTGTGTTCTCTAGTACTCTCAGTCCACTTCAGTGCAAAGGTGGCTTCTCTTTTGTGGATGACTTTTTAGGTGCCTCATTTTTTTTAGGAACCTGTTAACCTTACTCCTAGCTTGGCTGACAGTAGAAGTATATGTGTGGGCTTTTAAATGATATCACAGAACACTCGTTCTTCTAAGTACTTGTCAAATAAGTTACTCTGATTCCTGGGCATTCTCAGACAGAAAATGTGGAAATGCACCTGAAAGCTAATGCAGGCCATTTGCACTTTCATTTCTGCTTGAAACCTAAACCACATTGTTTCTGTCCTACTACTTTGATATGATGAACTTACTTCATATAACATGCCATAGATAGACATTTAAGGACTATTACAAATGACCTTATGGATATTTTCGTTTTTACTAAATTAAAAACAAAATTCCCTCTAAAGATCTATCTATAGGAGACCCCTCTCTCAGATTTCACATACTGAGAATGAGAGAGATTGTAATTTCCTGTTTTCAGGGATGTCTAGGCAGCTCATAGACAAATATTTAGGCCAGCTTAACCAATTGGATTCAATTTTTGTGCATTTATACACTATTTTCATCTATCACTTCATGTTGATCTTTCAACTGTATGCTTCCATGAACTCACTTCCTACTTGTAATCTGTTTCATTGCATACATGTTAAAGAATTTTAAATCCTGTTGAAACTAGGGGAGGTACAAATAAATAGCACAGAACGAATTACA
Source organism: Geosciurus inauris (assembly GCA_004024805.1). Taxonomy (NCBI): domain Eukaryota; kingdom Metazoa; phylum Chordata; class Mammalia; order Rodentia; family Sciuridae; genus Geosciurus; species Geosciurus inauris. The sequence goes on along the minus strand of PVHX01003720.1, from coordinate 96,458 downwards.
TTTTGTGGGGATTTAGAACCAATTAAAATGTAACAGGGCGCAATCCCAGTGGCAGGATGTGACTTTAGCATTTATTATAGTGGATGAAGCCTTTAGTAGCTTGGTGGGTAGCAGGCTGTGGCCATCGCTAAAGGGAAGGGAACAGAAGAACAAGAGAGTGACAAGGGCAGAGTGATAGCAGACAAGATATGAATCCTCACTTTCCAACAGAAAACCTCCCAGAAATTACTGGGGGAGGAGCTTTCTAATGGGAGATAGTTGGTTCACAATAGGTGGAGAAGCCAGAGATATACAACAGTCCTCCATTATAATATTTCCATTTCTGATATTTTAGTTACCTGTGGTCAACCATGGTACAAAAATATTAAATGGAAAATTTCATTTATTTCCCCTGTCTCTTCTTTGTCCTTTTCTCAGACCTCATGACTACTTTTTCCCTTTTGCAAAAAAACTTTCAGATTCCATATAGACATGGATAGTACCCACAGCAGAGGACTTCTCTCTGTGCAGGAGGCCATCTGCCAATCTACTACTTCTCATACTTTTTTTTTTTTTCAGTTGTAGATGGACATAATACCTTTATTTTATTTATTTATTTTTATGTGGTAGTGAGGATCGAATCCAGTGCTTCATATGTGTGTGGCAAGCACTCTACCACTGAGCCACAACCCCAGCCCTGTTTATTTATTTTTATATGGTGCTGAGGCTCGAACCCAGTGCCTCATACATGCTAGGCAAGAGCTCTGCCACTGAGCTACAACCTCAGCCCTCATGAGGTATTTTGCTGACAAGTCAGAGTCTTTCCTGCTGCTTATGCAGGATGGAAAGTGTATGATACTTTGAGTTGTATCTCTGATAATTAGCCATTTCTACAGGAATCCAAGACCCAGAACTCCATGCCTGTGAGGTGGAGGGAGGCACCCACCACAGAGGCATCTGCCCTTCTGGTTCCCTGAAGTCACCCTCTGCTGCTGCCCAATGCACTGAGCCCCAACCCTAGCCAAAAACCTAGTTCTTGTTCCAGAGAACTGTGTGTTCCAGAGGACTGTGCCCAAAGCTATGGGACCCCATGAAGATGTAGGATCACATTATACTTTGCCTCTTCTGCCTAGGAGCTCCTTGTCCCTGGGACTCAGATCTTACTCCACAAAGTCTGTCTAAGGACTCATGTCAAAATACAGATCTTTTCTCAAATAATGTCTTGAGGCCCACAGTCAGTTTTCTTTGGTAGAAAACATGCATTTCACTGTGGAGCATTAGATATAGGCATGTAAACCCAGTACTGCGAACCTATTTGAGCTATGAATCAAAATTGCACACAGCTCTATCTTCCAAACAGCTAAGAGGTACTTCTGGACAAATAGATTGACTACAACTTCCTTAATATGTTGTCAGTCCTACTTCTGACTTACATTCAAAAAACAATTTTCCAAATTATATTTCAGTGATATGCAAGCTATAGGGAGTCCTTACAGTTATTGCAATCTGATGTGCAGAACATGTAGATGTTCTGTAAGGAGTGCCAGAAGTCCAGCTTCTCAGAAAAGGAATCTTTTGTAATCATTTGTAAACGAGTCTCAGATGCCATACAAAGGCCTTTGGCACATTATTTTAATTATAATTTTAGAGGACAATGGGCAGAGGTTAAGTGCATTTGCTAGATACTCTTAGCATCCAACATCATAAAAGTTCTTGTTGAATTATTATCTCACTTGTTTTTCTGATTTTTTTTTTGCAGAAAAAGTAATTAAGTGGACATTAGCATTTAATGCTTGTCTTATTTCATTTGTGTTGCTCTTAAAAAAAAAAACCCATAAACTGGATGGCTTATGAAAGATTAAAAATGTGGGGTTCACTCCAAACCAGAGGCAACATGCTCCACATAGCCAAGGGATCTTTATTCATGGTGGGGGTCTGTGCAGGTAGACGCCCAGGAGGAGAGAAGGAGGAGAAAAGGGCAGAGGGGACGTGCGGCATGAAATTTATAGGGCCCGCTATGAATGTGTGGTGGGGTATGGATTGGTCACTTCAAAACTGGCGTGATAGATAAGCATTCGTGGTTCAGAGGTGATCTTCTTTGATGTAGTAACCTGAGCGGCCAGGCTTTGTTCTCTCAGGCGGAACTGCCTCGGCTTTAGAGAGGGGAGGGGCCCAAATGGTATGGGGAGGGCTCTTTTACCTTACAGCTTAGAAACAACAGAAATTTATTTCTAACAATTTTGGAAAAGAGGAGTCCAAGATCAAAAACACTGGAAGATTTGGTGTTTAGTGAGGGCATGTTTTCTTGTAAATAGATGGCGCCTTCCTGTTGTATCCTCACATGGTGGAAGAGCACTAATGTGTGAGAGCTGCCTTTGTGACTTAATTATTTCTGCATCCTAAAACCTAAAACCATCACCTAAAACCATCACCTTGAAGGTTAAAATTTCAACATATGGACCTTGTGGGGTGGGGACAAGCATTCAGATTATAGCAATGTTTATGGTTTTACTTTCACTCCATTGATGCCTGAAATCTCTGGCGATAGTGGCTCTGATACCACAGGTTACCCGTGACAAGTTCGGCTTCTTCACATGTTGAAGTCTGAACATTAGAGAAGCTTGCCAAGGCAAGCATATAAAGCAGGGTTTATTTACTTATTAAATTTTTTTGATACTGGGATGGAACTCAGGAGTACTCGACCACTGAGCCATATCCCCAGTCCTATTTTTTTTTTTTTTTTTTTTTATGTAGAGACAGGGTCTCACTGAGTTGCTTAGCGCCTCGCTGTTGCCGAGGCTGGCTTTGAACTCGCAGTTCTCCTGTCTCAGCCTCCCAAAGTGCTGTGATTATAGGCGTGGGCCACCACGCCCAGCAAAGCAAGGTTTATTTAAAAAGGGGTAACACAGACCTCTCCCAGGAGGGAGAAGGGGGCCATAGCTGGTATCCTAGTATCCCAAGAAGTACAAGTGTTTTGCCTTTTTATATGTCCGAGGCTTCCTTTGTTCTCCTGCTCTCTTCCCCTGATCTCTTTTCTTTCTGCGTATGTGACTAGGCGCAAGAGATGCTCAGTGGGATGGCCAAAAGGTGAAAAGTAGATGAACAAATATGAAGTGATCCGGGCAGAAAGGGGGTGTAATTAACTCCCAGTAGGGAGGGAAAAATCCCTGGGACAGGTTACTTTAGCAACAGGTTGGAGCAGGGGCAGGTTATTTTGATAAGGGTGGAGGAAGGGCTCTGAAGGCATTAGCATTTCAATACCTATCCAACTTCCCAGACCCAAATTGGCTTTCTTGATCCAACCTGACCCGATTTACCTTTATACACTGACTGTCTAATTCTGGCTTCAGCTCCATCCTACTAACCATTTCCATAATGCATAGTTCAGAGTATTCAAAGGTAGGGAGCTCCTCTTGTATTTGAGCTTGAGTGGTTGTCAACATTGCTGTGAGTTCCAGGAATCTAGGCTTCCTCTGTAAGAGGCTCTACAGAACACTGGGGAGACTGTGGAATCTCCCCCTTGGGCTGACTTGAGAGAGCATTTGAGTCTTTCTGGGCCATGTGTCCACCAGGCCAAAGGTAAAGGACTGCAGTTATATAGTGGCCTTTGGGCTTCTTTTAGATCCCTGACTGTGATAGTGAAATAATTCTGGTGCATCATTATCACTTAAGTAATGGAAATTTTGAGTTTTAATGGAAGAAAAAACATCAGTGGGATATTAGTTGGTAACACATAGTCTTTAAAATTCCTCTGTTAACTTCACAATTAATAATACTTCTATAGTTGAATTTTGCCAGGTATTTACTATGTTCAATATATTCAGTGAGAATACATTTATATATTCTGTATAGTTCAAGGTCATTACGGTTTCATTTCTCTGTCACCAAAATCATTAATGTACATGCTCCCTTAAGGGGTGGTTCCTCCCGTTGCCTTGTGGTTTTTATTGTGGTTCTATTCCTTTTTCATCAGCCAGACAGCAACTGCAGGCAAGGACACAGGGCAAGGACACGGCTTATGAGTTGTTTTTTTTTTGCATCTCAATTGTTTATGGGCATTTGTCTTTTGAGACTCAGTGTTCTCTCTATATCCATAAATACTTATCTCACTTTCAATTGTATATCGTGTCTCTCAAAATATAATATTGGAATTCAAAGTCTTATGCTACTCTAGAGACTGACTTTAAAAATAATAATTTATGAATTGGGCATGGTGGTGCATGCCTGTAATACTAGCAACTTGGGAGGCTGAGGTAGGAGGATTGTCCAAAGCCAGTCTCTGCAACTTAGTGAGGCCCTAAGCAATTTAGTGAGAAACTATTTCAAAACAAAAAAAATAAAAAGATCTGGGGATGAGGCTCAGTGGTTAAGTACCTCTGGGTTCAATCTCCTGTACCATATAAAAATGAAGAATAAGATTAAGAATTTATGATTTATAACCCCCAGAGTTTATGGAAGGGGGAGAAAAGTTTGATCCTAGCAAAAGAAAACCCTTTGTCTATGATGAAGATGGAGATGGGGTGAAATGATTTGCTCTACAGAATAAAGTAGGGAGAAATTTGAGGTTGGGGGAATGAATACAGGAAGAAGAAAATAGCGACCACTAAGTTGGGCTATGTGTAGGGTAGAATGAGTGGAGGAAAGTTACTCTCAGAATATTAGAGACAGATGTGCTTAATGATGATCTATTATTTAAAGTCTTCTTTTCCATGTGAGGTTTGATCTTTCCCTTCTATGTCTCCTATGAAATTATCAGAAAAAATTTAATGTGACTACAACTGTTTTGGACTTGGGTAGACTGCTATTCAGAAATAAGGTTGCATCCAGACAAAATAGACGATGCAGGGGATTCATAAAACCTGGCCCAGAAGTGAGAAGAGTGGGACTGTGGGCATGGGTATGTGTGAGGGCATCAGAAAAAGAGCACTTATGGGGAGAAAAAGCACATGACTATGGAGAAGTGGAAAAGATTGACCCAGATTCTAGAACACATTCTAGGCACAAATTAGACAATAGTTTTTAGATTAAAATTAGTCTGTCAAGAGATAAAATTACAACAATTTAAACATCTTAATTGGCTTTATTTTGCAATTCTGGAATTGGGAAACCCTTTATTTCATAAAATACAGTGTTTCAATGATTTAATCAGAAGAGATTGGTTTTAGAGATGAAGAAGGGTTAAATAAAGCAGAGACAAAGAGCAAAAAGCAGGCCAGTCATTCAATATTTACTTTCCTTGTTACAGAAAAACAACTGGTTAACATCTGATTACTTTTTTTGTGTGTATAAGGATTAAAGCAGAGGGAACTTCATTATCATGACGATTGAAACTAGCCTGTTTGGGAAGTTTGGCTGTTATCTTTCTCATTTCTCCTGGTTTCTTGAAGGTCAAATAAGCAGCTGAGATTCATTTCGATGAGGTGATCTTGAGCATGGCGACTCCATTTTGATTTTTAGTCTGGTCTGCTGGGACCTCTTGCAGGAGCATAGTCCAAACGATGGTTCATGTATTTTTGTTGTTGTTGTTGTTGTTTAACAAGTCATACAGCAGGCATGGATGAGAAAGCCATAGTTGATAGGGAGATAAAGGTACTGTAGTTTAGTCTATAAGTGATCAGGAGAAGTTGAGTTAGTTTCTTCAAGGAACTATACTACATTCATGAAGGTTCTGGCTTGGCAAGCTGCATTTCCTATTATTGACAAGCATAGGAAGCTTAAGAGGGACCACCTAATTCTAGAATCAAAGGGAATATTGTGCACACTGAGATAATTTCCTAGGTGTTCTGGTGTAGAAGATAGTTATATAAACCAAAACCCCAAATCTACCAGCGGAATCATAGATTCTGTTTGTTGTGTGTGTTTTGGGGACAGCATAAGATAAAAAAGTGTTCTAATAAGCATGAGGTTTCAGGATGGCTCAGAGAGAATGGATATAAGTCAATAGGAAAATGTTCTTTCTTAATATCACTATACTACAAGCTGTGTAGTGCATTGACTTTTGTAATGAAATACATCAGCTCTTTAAATCAGTGGTTTAGGGGACGCTTCCTTCTTTTCTCAAAGCACCAACATGCTTTCTTCAAAACACATTTTATCTAGAATCTTAATCTATAGAATTGAACAAGCAGAGCATTTTTGCTGCCTTTTGTGGCCCACACTTTCTTTTCTTCCATCTGGCTCTGTCTCCTGCACTCCTCCAAATTCAGGCCCCTTTTAAAATTCCTTGAGTCTAAGAGCATCGAATGAAGGTGCTTCTCCAGTTAGTCTTCAGAATTGTTTTTGTATATTGGTCGGCCAAATCTTCAAGAATTTCTATTTCAGTCCAATAAAGGTCATACTGTCTGTACAGGAACAAATGTCACAATGAAGCTACTGGCCCAGAGGCTTAATTACTGGCTATGATTCTGACTAATTGATTAGGGTACTTAGAACACAAAGTGATTTCTGGCTTTGACTTAGCTTCTTTAATCAGAGGGTCATCCACACTCCCTTGCCCTGAACACTCTGCCAGGCTGCAAGACATTTTCTTGTTTATTTTATTTTTTAATTTTTAGTTGTAGGTGGACATACTACCTTTATTTTATTTATTTATTTTTATGTGGTGCTGAGGATAGAACCCAGCCTCACATGTAGAGGCAAGCACTCTACACTGAGCTACAACCTCAGCCCCTTTCTTGTTTATTTTATTGCTGCTTTGTTTTCTATACTAAAAATATTGTCTCACTGGTCCTGAACCAAGCATACCTTGATACAGAAAAAAAAATTAAAAAGAAAATAGAGACTGTTATTCTGGTAGCAAGTGTATGTTGTGAATATTTTCCAGTTATCAAATTTCACAAGTTATATTTTTGATTACAGTTCAACATGTTAAAGCATATTTTACTTAATTACGTTGGGTAATTATTTGTCTGTCGTCTGTAATGTCTGCATGGTAGCCAGATGTCCAAATCTGGCAGCCAGCTTTACTTCCTGAGTCTTTAATGACATGATTAAAGTTAAATGATATTATAAGAATGGAGTCCTGTGTGAGACCCAAGAGGACACACACACACACACACACACACACACACACACACACAGAGTATATAAGGTTTTGGTTTATGTGATTATGGAGACTGAAAAGTCCCATGATCTGATGTCAGCAAGTTGGAGAATCAGGAGAGCTAGTGGTGTAGTTTGAAAGCATGAGAACCTGGGAGCTGGTAGTGCAGATTCAAATCCAGGTCTAAAGTTCTGAAAACCAGGCAGAGGATCAACGTCCCAGCATAAGGTAGGCAGAAAGTAAATACAACTTCTCTCCACTTTTTGTTCTATTTGAGCCCTCAGTAGATGAGAGGATGCCCAACTATGCTGGTGTGGGTCATTTTCTTTACTCAGGTTGCCAAGTCAGATGTTAATCTCTTCTTGGAAAGATTCTCATTGACATACTCAGAAATGTTTTAATAGCCATCTGGGCATTCTGTGACCCAGTCAAGTTGACACATAAAATTAACCATCCATAAGACTTAATATAACAGAAGTAGTACCCTTATAAAAGAGGAAAACTTGCTAGAGGTCTTCCTCTCTCTGCCATGTGAGTAGGTGGTGCGAAGGCCACCATCTGCATGTTAAGAAAAGGGCCCTTGCTACAGCTTGGATTTTCTGGAACCTTGACCTTGGACTTTCTAGTCTCTAGAATCATGAGACTTAAAATTCTACTATGTAAACTACTAAGTCTATTGTATTTTGATCTGGCAGTCTACAAAGACTAAGGCCAATCAGTTTTCTCTAGAGATGAGCACAGGACTATGTTTTGAGAATTTTTAGGACCAAGACCGTTTCAGTACCTGCTAATCTTCCCATAGTGCCCTTGCTCTCTCACCTGTGAGTAGAGTTTGCAGAGTCCTGTCAGTCTTGCAGCTATGCTTAAGTAGTTGCTATTGATGATTTTGGATGCTCCTGTTCTTTGGGCAAGCAAATACCCCATTTTCCTCTTTCTATTTTCTCCCACATGAGTGTGGATACCAAACAGGTTTTGTCCCTACTGGTGGTTTATGCCCACTTCTTATATTTTGGGGTTATTATCAACTTAGAAACTGATATCATTTTCTAGATTTTAACCCAGAAAGTACTTCCTTGAGCTTCTTAAGCCACACCTAGAAATCATTCTACACTTTTAAATCTTGAAGTGAATTGCAGAATACAGTTTCTGAAGCAGAGTGGTGATAACAATAGGTTATCTAGGGTTTTCTTATAGTGGGGAAGTCTCTGAATCTGCTTAAATCCAATGATCTGGCTTACCTAAATTTTATTGTACTTGAATTTTGTCTCTGTTCCAGGTCTAATGAGTTTTAGAAGGGAGAAATGGGAGTTTTGAACCATTTCATTTCTGTGTTAAAAATATTCTCAGGCTGGGGTTGTGGCTCAGGGGTAGAGTGCTTGCCTAGCATGTGTGAGGCACTGAGTTTGATTCTCAGCACCATATATGAATAAATGAATAAAATAAAAGTCCATCAACATATAAAAATATTAAAAAAAATTCTCCAGTTGGGTGTAGTGGTGCATGCCTGTAATCCCAGTGACTCAGGAGGCTGAGGCAGGAGGATTGCAAATTTGAGGACAGCCTCATCAAATTAGTGAGGCCCTAAGTGACTTAGAGAGATCTAGTTTCAAAATAAAAAATAAAAAGAGCTGGGGAGGTAGCTCAGTGGCAAGAGCTGCTGGGTTCAATACCTAGTCCCAAAAAACAAAAAACAGAATAAAACAAACAAAATTCTACAAGTTAGAAATATTTAATTAAATTCTTAACCCTTTGAAATAACTGTTTTAAAATAATCAGGCTTGATCCTCTATTAGAACTAAAATTCATAAAGTTTATAACTATAAGAGCATCTGATGATCTAATTTCAAGGTAAGTGTAATTATTAGCTAATCATAGATGAGGAAAAATCACAGTTGAATCAAGGTCAATTTTTCATTCTAAATTTGGGAGGTAGATTTTACACTGAATTCCCTAAATCAGTTATTTTATGTGTATATGGATTTAAAATAGTGAACACTTTTTTTCCTGAAATGCTGATTATAAATCTGGGGCATATCCTACTTTAAGAAGTTGTTTTATAATAAAAAACAAGGCTTGGAGCTATTAATAAAAACAATGCCTTACTATCATTGAAATTTTCACTTGTTCAGAGACAGGATAATTGATTGGATCAAAAACCCCAACCATGATTTTTTATTCCTAATTTCTTTGACCTAATTAACAATTATTATTAATGTCATTTAGATTTTTCGGCACATTTTCTCATCAACAGACAAAAGCTTTGATCTTTATCTCATGTGGAATCACGAGAGGAATGAGAGATAAAACATAGAAAAGAATTAAATAAAAGAGAAAATGGAAATTAGAAAAATATTTACTTTTATAGATTAAAAAATACTTGAACGTATGCATTTCAACAAATCAGGTTTCTTTAAATTTTCAGAAAGGCAACTCAATGGTTTCCAAACAGACTTTAATTCCACCCAGTGTGTTTTGTGGAATTTTTTCTCTCTTACTAATATGAAAGTTTCTTGGTGATAAGTCTCCATGGTCCCTCCATGTGTGTTTCTCAGGGAAGGGTGATTCAGGATTTCTGCCGTACTGCTGGCTTCTAGCAACACTGAGAAGAACATTACCATTCTAGCAATGCTGGGAAGATAGAACCAAAGCTAGTGAGTAATTTCCACCAGAGGAAGCTCTGACCCTTCTCCATGAGATTGGACTCAGCTTTGTGCCTTTGGGAGTACAATTTTCTCTCATGTTTTCCACCTAACATGCTATCATCCAGGTATCTGGTAGAGACCCAATGAGTAAATAAATGGAAATTCTTCCCCAGAATAAAACTCAAATTCTGCTTCTTCTGTGAAGCCTGCTTCCATTTCCATTCAGTAGCGATCTCTGATCCTTCCCTCCCCTGACTACCTATAAGGCCCTCACATGATGTTTTTCCTGTGTTGACTAAATCCAGGGCTCACCATGAACTCTTTTGTAGACAGCACAGTTGTGATATATTATATACCCTGTCTGTGTATTTATTCCATCCCACAACTTCCTTTAGGAATATGATTGATTTCTTCCCCAAATAAATGAAGGTGATGTTGGTGATGATCCCACTTCTTGATTCAAGGGAGACTTGTGACTGTCCTGATTGCTCCAATGGCATATGGTGGTGGGGATCCCATGTAATTTGGAGGCTAGGAGGCTAGGTTCTAGAAAGGACAGATTCTGTTTCTTGCTCTTTTCCTCTCAGAATGTTTACCCTGGGTACCCAGCCACTATGTTGTGAGGAAGCCCAGGCCTCTGTTACACCATCCACCATATGTGTGTGAAAGAACCCTAGCTAATTCTAGCCCAGCCTTCCAGATATCCATCTGAGGCCCCAGTCATGGTGAAAGAGAGATCAAGCATACCACCATGTCCTGTCTGATTTCCTGATTCATAGATACTATGAGAGATAAAGGATCATTATTTAAGTTACTAAGTTTTACTTTTTTATATAGCAATAAATAGACAATACAAAATTTCATGCAGTCCCATGTGTAAATGTTTAATCTTTTTACCCTTTGCTACCTCTAACTTCTAACAATTTTGTAGTTATTAGCATAATTTGTACCTGAAATGGAAAACATTTATTTAAATGATCCTGAGGATTAAATAAGATCCCAATCATGACAGGATCTAGCAGGGTACTCAATAATATGAAATACTCAATAAACTTTAACTGAACATGAATTTGTTGAGGAACTGTCTCTTATGTCTAAATAATGAATTTCCTTCCCTTATATATCATGTCTGTATGACAAAAGAAACCAGTCTGGTCTCATCAGTTCAGTGAAAGCAAGTTCCATCAGTCAATAAATAAGTTGATTTAACTAATTGCCATCACACAAACAAAACTGCAATCTATTTCATTAAAATTTCTACTTCTCATCTGTTAGTTCTACATTGTATTTGTATTACTATTATTTCTTTCATTCCTTTAAAATTCTCCAATGAGTTTTTAAATGAAGTTTTTAAAAGAATATCCATTGCATTTGTTATGTGGTTAAAGTCTCGGGAAGAGCCTGATCTCACTGGAATTTCTTAAATGGATGGATAAAATTGTGTCCCAGCTCTATTTTTGCAGCCGGGTACAGGAAGTGGTCTCACTGAGCTGAATGGAGACTTGTGGGCCCCTGGGCAGGCAAATGATGTATTTTTCCTTCACATGGGTATTTGTGAAATATTTATTTAGAAGTAAGACTATCTACAATCTGGGTCTGTCAGGGAGTAATCTGGCTGTGATGTCTGTGACCAATGAGTGACATCTTCATCTTCTCTAAATGTGCTCAGAATGAGGAGGCTAGCTAGCGTCCTTAGGTAGAGGATGCCCCTGTATTCTATCAGGGATATACAGAACACAGTCTGTGCTGATGTGTGTGTGTGTGTGTGTGTGTGTGTATGTGTGCATAAAACATAGCATCTTTAAGAAAATTTGCAAGGTCTTTTGTGTGCAGTATTACCACAATGATTGCTGTGATTGGACACTTAGTTTCTTTGAGCCCTTTCAGGTGCCTTTCCAATGATGGTGTTGCATAAGGTCACTTTCAAATGCCTGCTATATTATTCCATTTCATTGGCATATAGAGCTACATGATAAATCAGGATAGAAAAAAGGAGAATACACACGAATCACAAGAGAAATTCAAAAGAACTAACCTATATATCCTTTCGGTTATATAAATGGAGTTCTGACATGAAATTTCCATCTAATGTAGAGCCATACTGTAAGGACACTTATAATATGTTGATGATCCCAAACCAGTTGTTAATATATAATCAACTATAGGATTCGTGGAAAAAATGGAAGCCAAATAAATCATTGCTATGTGAATAAAATCATTGTTCAGTTTTTAGAAATAATATGTGAATCTTGATGTTAATGCTGTAAATACATTCTTAGGTTTTTTGGTATGTAGTTCTGAGAAATTTGTTATTTTATACTACAAGTATATAATGGAGAATTTCCTTCAGAAAATAATGTTTATAATTATGAGTGCCAAGAGATGCCATAGAAGTTTATTTGTTGGTTGAATTACATTAAATGGGAGTTAGGGACAAAACAAAGGGTAACAGAATGACCATCACAATAATGAAACAACTGAGATGTCCACAGTTATGCTTCAAGAGAACCAGCAGGAAATCAGCCAATGAAGACAACACGAGTTTTAATAAGATGAAAACAGTTCCATAGGGAAAATTGAGTGACAAACATTCATAGTTTGGTTTTGCAAATGCTCTCGGCTATGTGAACTGCAAGGATGAAACCAGAATTTCTGGTCTGGAAAGGAATACCAGATACCTAGATATTTTGAGCTCTTACCAGAACAGCCTATTTATGCAAAGCTACTAGTTATTTTCACTGGATTGGACCTAGGATTTAAAATTTATGAGACTTTTACGACCAATAAAGGGTTGTGATTGTAAGAAAGTTATTTCTCTTGTTCTGAAAATGTTTTTATTGATTTATTTTCTCCTTTCCTCTCTCCACCTCTCCCCTCTTGTGCAAGACCTCTTGTCTGAAATTATATTAGATTTATGAACCTCTTTCAAAATAGCATTTTTTCAGGGGAATGTGGAAAGCCCTAATTTTGTGTTATTTTAAACTTACTACCCTTGAAATTAAGTATCTTAATAAAAACATTTCTAAAACTTTAACCAAAATATTGGATTTCTGGGTTGTAATTTTGATAGAAGTAGTGCTAAAAATGACACCAGTTCCATGAATTTGTTTATATATTATTTTTAAATTTCTACTTGAAAGATTGGGAGTGTAGCTCAGTCGTTGCTATAGTGAATCTGAAATGTCTCCCAAAAGCTCATGTGTTGAAGTCTTGGTCCCTAATGTAGCACTTTGGGAAAGTGATTGGATTATGAGTATAACTGCATCAAATTGATGGATCCATTATTGAATGGGCTATCAGAAAATGGTGGAAACTTAGGTGGTGGAGCCTAGTTGGAGGCTAGTGCAGGCCTTTAGGGATATACCCTTGAAGGCTACGTTGTTTCCTACTCCCTCCCCCCGCCCCTCTCCTTCTGGTTGTCATGAGGTGAACAGTTTTGCTCTACCACGTGCTCTCTGCCATGATGTTCTGTCTTATCATAGGCCCAAAGCAACGGAGTGAAGTGACATATACTGATACCTCTAAAACCTGCGCCAAAGTAAATCTTTTTTCCTTTGAGTTGATTTTCTCACATATTTTGTCAGAGGAATGGAAAACTATCACAGTGGTAGAGTGTGTGGTTAACATGCATAAGCCCTGAGTTTAATCCTTAGAACACACACAAACACAAAAATCCACTTAAGATTTAGCCACGACTTTAGTTACTTATTTAACAATAAATAACATTTATTTAACAAGGGCATGTGTATGCATATTTATTACTCAGTTTTATATTACGTCCTTAGTAACATGAGTTTTGAATACTGGTATTCATTTTTGTTCTTTTCTATATGCCTCCTTGCTCTCAAGTTAGATTTTTAACATTAAATACATTTACTTTTCTATATCTTTCCGTGTCTCTATCAGAATATAATTTATTCTCGTGAGATGACAAAGCCAAAGAGTATCATGTACCCCAATTATAAAGAACAATTTCTTAGATCACACAGTTATAAAATTAAACATTAAATCTCCAACAAAGTTAATTTCTTGCCAGTATTATTTTTATTCCACTTGGAGCTCACTGAACTTCTTGGGTATGTAGTGGCATTTTTTAAAAATCCAATTTGGGCAGTTTAAAATTATTATTTCCTCTAATCTTCCTTCTGAGCACTCTCTGCCATCCTGCTGAGACTCTCATTTCACATGTTGTGTGCTATGGGGTATCCCACAGCTCTTCAAGACTTTGTTCATTTTTTTCCTTTCTGCTCCTCAGATTGTTTCTCAATTGGCCTTTCTTCAAGTTCACTGGTTATTTTTTCTCCTGCTCAAATCTCTGTTGAGCCTCTGTAATTAATTATTATTTACCATTCAACTCCAGAGTTATATTTGGTTCTTTTTTAAAAAAATAATTGAAATGTCTTTATTAATATTTTCCATTTGGTGAGACATTATTCTTGCACTTTTCTTTAGCTTTTTAAGGTATGGTTTCCTATAGTTTTGTGAATATAATTAAATATATTTAAATATTTATATTTAAATACAATATATTAAAAAGCTAATTTAAATTCTTTGTATAATTAGTCCAACATCTAGCTTTCTCAGGGACAGTTCCTATATAGACTGCTGTCATGGTTTAAATATGAGGTATCCTCCAAAAGCTCCTCTGTTATTACAGGAATGTTCAGAGGTTACATGATTAGATTATGGGAGCTGTAGCCTAATGAGTTCATCCTAGTTTGAATGGTGACAATTAAAGGTAGGTGGGGCATGGCTGGAGTAGGTGGGTCATTGGAGGTGGGTCCTGGAAAGGTTCATCTTCCCTGAAACCCCTTCCTCTCTCTCTGTTTCCTGGCCACCATAAATGGGAAAATGCTCCTCTATCATGCCTTTCCACCATGATTTTCTGCCTTACCTTGGGACGAGAGCAATGGAGTTGGCTGATCATGTATAGTACCTCTGAAATCATGAGCTCAAAATAAACTTTTCTTCCTCTAAGTTGTTATTGTTAGATATTTTAGTTACAGCAATGAAACAACTGACTAATACAATTGCTTTCTCCCTGTGTGTATGGGGTACACTTTCTTATTCCTGGCATCTCTCATAATTATTTTTTAGTTGTTGAAATTTTGTAGTTACTTTAAATGTAAAATAATATAATGTGGCAAATCTATAAATTATGCTCTTGTTCCTTCTCAGGGGTTTGTCATGACTGTCTGTATAGTGACTTTTCTGAACTAATTTTGTAAAACCTGTCTTCCTTGCCATACGTGGTCATTGAAGTCTTAGCTCTCAGTTTAGTAGTCAGCTAAAGATTAGACAGAAATTTTCTTAAATGGCTGAACCATTGAACCTCCCAGTTTGTGTCAAGAGACTGTGTGTGTCAGGGTAAGCCTTCACCACCCAGTCAGGCAATTGATAACTCTTCCTTGCCCTGCACTTTCTGCTTACATGAATTGTCAAAGTCAATCAGGTGAAGTGCTTAGGGCCTTATCAGGTCTTTCTTGGACATATGTACTACTCTGGACATGCATGTGACCTTTGAGATTTATAGGAATATGTCAGAGCTTATCAAAGACTCCATGGGCAACTTTTTTTTTTTTTTTAAGCTTTTTGGTTAGCTTTTGTGTGTCCCAATTGTTATCTACCACTTCAGGCAGACGTGCTATTATAGAAATGCTGTAAGGAAAAAACCTTTAAAAATTTAATTTAAGTGTGTGTGTGTGTGTGTGTGTGTGTGTGGTGACAGGGATTGAACCCATGATCTTGGGCTTGCTAGGCTAGTGCTCTCCCACTGAGCCACACATCCATTCCAACCATGAATGAGGTCAAATAAAGAAAGGCTTATGATTGGGGTCTTCCGGGGAGCCACTGGATATGTCAAATAATGACAGTTCTCTGAGAAAGGGCGTTTGAAGGGGATCTAATCCTTTTCTGCTTCCTCTGGTGGCTGCCAGGCTATTGGTTTTCACTGTGACTGTAGGCTATTAGTTGTCAAGGCTACTGTGGAACTGTAGAGGTGGACACAGTAATAGATTAGGTTAAACTACCATCAAGCTTGCTTTTCTTACCAAGATTCAGCCAGTTCTTGAATAAACACTACCTGGATGTTGTGAGTCTTTGATTAATTTCCAGTGTTCTGAAAAAGTTGATTCTAACAATTTTTTTTTTTTGCTAATTTCCTTCTCATTTTGATGGAGGAGAGTTGGAGATCCTTACTCTGTCATTTTTGCTGTTGCCACTCTGTCAGTGTTTGTATAGTCATTGTTATTGCTGTTAAGCCACCACGAAGACTAACAGTAAATAACTTACCAATTAATAATGAGCAAAAGGAAAATTTAGAAAGCAGGTAACTTTTAAATTATAACTTCTAAGGTTATAATTTAGAACAAAACACCTTTTAAGCTGTAGAGCTGAGTATTCAGGCACAAGTTTGTTGACATTTAATAAAAGACATCCTAATCCCTGGTATCCCCAGAATTTTAAAAATAAAAATAAAAGACATCAATTTTTGTAGGTAAAGGTTTATATTTTCTGTCTTATAGTTCTTCAATTTAAAATATATAATCAAAAACAAACTAAAGACATTCTGTCTATTTATCTTGGATAGTAAGAAATTTTATCAGTGATACTTCATTTAAATATGTGCCATTTAATAGTTAATGAGTTATAAGTAAACTGGGAATTTACAAAAATAAATAAAGCAATCTGTTTACCTTGCTTTAAAATTTAGAGTCAAAGAATTATTTGTTTTTGGTCAGAGATTCAGAGTCTTTTGTCATTATATGCAGAATATACCTTATAACTCTCTTATTTTCATTCATGTGATATAGGATAATATAATTGCTTTGCATCCTTAACTTGTAGTGAGAAGTTTATAAAAATATGCTAATGATTTCTGAACTCATTCACCAACAAAACAATATTAATGCTAATAAAATATTAAATTTTAGAATATTTTAAAAGAGTTTTTTTGGTGTGTGTGTGTGTGTGTGCATATGTGTTTGAATGCTGCAACAATCCTAAAGGATTGTAGACAGAAAGAATTCACACATTTTATTGAAATGCAGAAAAGTTAAGCAACTTGTCTCAAATCAAATGACAGTGTGCTATGGTGAAGGGAGAGGATTAGGAATTAACATTCACTAGTGCTCACTAGAGCACTAATAAAAATTTATTGGGCAAGTGCTTTATATAGTCTCTTTTATTTCTCAATAATATTTTAAACTAGCAATCAATATCCCCAATTTTTAGAAAGTAGCTAATGGGTAATTAACTTGTCCCAGATCAAGAACCTGGTAGGAAAAGGTTCTAAAGAAGTGAAAGCTTAATGAGGACTGAGGTCAGCCTGATTTAAAAGCACAAATTCACATCACTCAAGATTCAATATTCCTTGGATTGGAGTATGACTGATAGAAGGGTACAAATACCAAACCCTTTGCCTCAAAGGTGGAACAGCTCTGTGTGGGATCTATGTGTCAGTACTCCCTGCTCTTGTCCAGATTAAGGCTAAATTTAGATTTTTTTTTCCCCGAAACCATAGCCTTGCTCTCCTCTTTCTTTCCATATCCTACCTGTCTCCCCTTCCTTCCAGGATTTTCTTCAAGGGTACTGTTTCAAAAAATTATACTCATGCTTTTCTCTGGCTCTGCTCCTAGGAAACCCAAACTAAGGCAGCTGGTACCAAGGAGTGTCCTAGAAACCAAGGGTCAGAATGAGATGCTGTGCTTCCTGAGTGCTGCAACAGTGTAACTGTGGTGACTCACATGGAGTGAATTGGAATGAAATAGGAGTGGCAGAGGATGCACAGCTAGAAAACATCCCTGGCATTTGAAAGTTATAGGGGGAAACAGAACAGACAAACACAGTGGAATGGTGTAATCATTGCTGGGCACTAGTGATGCACAGAATAAAGAAATGGATAGGCTCAGGTTGGCTAATCACGATTTGAAGCATGAGAATCAAAGGGCTTCCTACATAGTACTTCAGAAGATTCTTCCTCATACCCTTTGTCTTTGTCTGTTCAGATGCTCTTACCAAACCAGGCCTGTTTTGTCCACTGCACAGTATGCCAGTCAATGAAACAAGGAGTTTTGCAAAAGAGAAAGAGTTTATTTGCAAGGTGGCCAAGCATGGAGGTGGAAGATTAAAAATCACTGTTATGGTTTAGATATGAGGTGTCTCTTGAAAAACTTGTGTTGATTCAGGAATGTTCAGAGTGGTATGATTAGATTGTAAGAGTTAATCTAGTTGATGGATTAATAACTTGATTGGATTACTAAGTGGGCAAGTGGGGCATGTGGGGCATGGCTGGTAAAAGTAGGTCACTAGGAGTGTGCCATTGGAGATTATATTTTATTTCTGGCTACTTCTCCCCTGCCTTCCTCCACCCCACCCCTGGCTGCCATGAGCTGAGCAGTACTCCTCCATCACACCTATTCACCAAGCTGTTCTGCCTCACCTCAGGTCCAGAGCAATGGAATTTGGTTGACCATGAACTTCTGAAACTGTGAGCTCAAAATCAACTTTTGTTCCTCTAAGTCTTTTTTGTCAAGTATTTTTAGTCACAGTGATGAAAAGCTGACTAACACAATCACTAATTCTGGAGGTCACACAGCTGAGCTATATATTATTAGTCTCTCACTAGCTTTGTTGTAGATCTCTGACACATGGGTTATGGTAACATTTGCTTTCCAGGGACTTGAAGGCTGTTTTTGTCGAAACCACCAACTCTTCACTTGGCTTAAGTGTCAGATGGGTGATTTTTGGTCAGGAGGCCTAAAACACAACCTTCAGATCATTCTGATGTGGCTATTGTGAACATGCATCCTGTGAAGAACCCCAAAGACTGATTACACATGTGCAGACCATTGATTACCTTCAAGTACCTTTCCCCAAGCTTTTTATCACTCTGCTTCTTTTTCACACAAAGAACCCAAATCCTGTGTCTGGAATTTGGATCTAACACTTGCCTCCCACCTCTTCACTTGACTTTTTTGAGAATAAACTCTCTTTTGCAAAACTCATTTTAGTGATTAACATACTGTGCAACAGGCAAAACAGGCCTGGTTCAGTAACACTGCTATAATAAAACATCATAGACTGAGTGACTTATAAGAAACAAAAATTAACTTCTCACAATTCTGGAGTTGATCTTGGGAAGTCCAAGATCAAAGTCCAGGCAGAATCTGTACTCTGGTAAGGGCCATCCACTTCATGGTTCATAAATGCTGCCTTCTTGGTGTGGTCTCGTAAGGTGGGAGGAAGAGGACTTTCTCTGAGGTCCATTTATAAGGACATGAATCCCATCACAAGGACTCCACCCTCATGACCTAATCACCCAAAGGCCCCACTTCCTAGTATCATTACCTTAAAGAAAAAGATTCCAACACATGAATTTGGGGGAGTGCATAAACATTCAGTCCATCGTACTCCCTCTTCCCCATCACCTTCATCCATTGTGCAGAGAAAGGATGACATTCGGCACAGGACTGAACTAACTGGAAGTGACAGACTTCAGAAGAGACTGAATTCTTGGCGACAAGTTTATACACCAGGGCCAAGTCCCTGTCAGGGAAGGAATGGGGCTCTAAAACTTGAGACAGGGTACCTGGATAGTCTCTAGAATCTTCCTGCCCTATCCTTCTTGTTAGAAAATAGGACCACTCTACTTTATTTGAGCACTATTCTAAAGCTTCCAATGACATAGGTGAAATAGAAGACAGTGCATACTCTCTGCAAGATCGAGCCCTCTTCCCCTCTTGGATACCAGACCAATAATCCAGGTCAAATATTAGCACACACAGGCTAGCTACAGGAGAAAAGGGAGTCATGATATGGTCATACACTAGAGGGCCTGGGTAACATGTACCAGTGGGGACATAATAATTGTCCTGGGAATGGATATTAGAGTGCAGAATCAAAAGGACAGAAGAGAAAGTGAGGTAAGAGAGAGGTATCAATGGTGGGATGCTCTTTGGTGACTCAGTAGACAGCATCCTGGCAAGAGCCCAGAGGACGGTTTTAACACCATTCTTGGATGGCTCATGGAAGCTTAGCAATGTGAGGACTCCATTAATTAAAGCTGGATGTCAGAAAAGCCATGGCGGGGAACAGAAGCAGAGGAAAGAGCTAAAAGGCTCAGAGGGGTAGAGCCGCAGTTAGCAGATGGATCTATCTTGGTGAAATGACATGGAACATCCATTTCTTCATAGCAGGGACCAGAATTGCTCTTAGGAAGAGAGCTGTTTTTAAGTGGAAGGTGATCCACGGTGTGAGAAGGAGCCTGGTTTAGTAGAAGGCACTCAGGCAACATGGCAAGTCTCCCTTGTGCATCAACTAGATGCACAAGGGAGCTGAGCTGGGGCTGAGAGAAGGGAGGGAGAGGAGGAGACAGGAGGGCTGGACACGTGCCTGGAGAACAAGCCTGACTTCCAGTATGGCTATGGCCTGTTGAGGGTCCGCTTATGGTGGACATTAAACTCTCATCAAAGCTGCCGTGTTAGTCCTTCTGTCTTTTCAAACTAGCAATTAACATGTACTATCACATAGATGTTTTAGTGGAAACTGAAATGTGCATCCTAGGTTTGAATGGACAGTCCTGAGCAGCACAGCTCAGTGAGACAACCTCTGAGTAGAGTTAATCTAATGGCAGCAAGAGCTGGGAGCTGGAGCTGCTGAGAATATAAGTGTTCCTGGACTTTGATTGGGGTTAGAAAGTGTGGGGCAGAATTTCCATGATCTGTAGTAAATGGTGTGGCCAGACCCCAACAGTAATCTTTTTTTTTTTCAAATATTTTTATTAGTTATAGATGACACAACACCTTTATTTTATTTGTTTATTTTTTATGTGGTGCTGAGAATCGAACACAGTGCCTTACACAGGCTAGGCAAGCGCTCTACCACTGAGCCACAACCCCAGCCCGCCCAAGAGTAACCTTGATTCTACTTGTCTGGGGTATAGTTTCTATAGAAATCAATGTCTCCTTGATTCTTATTCTGGAAAACAAGTTTAGCCAAGCAGAGGACAATTTAGTAGGATGGTGAAAATCTAAGTCAGTTTGCAGGAAATGGAGAGATTTAATAGGGAGAGAAGCAAGGCAGTATATTGAGGTGTTAATTTAACTTTGAGTTGAAGCAGGAAAATGGAAGGGAACCAAATACAAATGATAAATTGACATGTTTGGACAAATGGCTTGATTCTTTCTTCTGTATTTGTGTTATGAAAAGAGAAAAATTGGGCCAGATGATTTGAGTTCATCTTAACATTCTATAATTCTAGTAACTATTTTGCTCTTTAATTAACATGAAGATACATTTATATTAAACCTACTATCATGGACTGACAGATTTTCCCCCACAAATTCATATGTTGAAGCCATAACCTCTTAATGGATGGTATTTGGAGGGCCTTCTAGAGGTAATTAGGTTTAGATTAGGTCATGAAGATGAGAGGTCCCCACAATGGGATTAGTGCTTTTATAAAGAAAAAAAAAAAGGAGACCTGGGTTCTTTTTCTTTCTGTCATGTGAAGATACAGCAAGAAGGCAGTAATCCGCAACCTAGGAAGAGAGCCTTCAGCAGGAACAACCCTGTCGGACTTTGACCTTGGACTTTCCTGTCTCCAGAACTATTAGATGATCTATATCTGGTTTTTAAGCCACCCAGTCTACGGTATTTTGTTGTGGCAGTCAGAGCTAAGACATCTATCTACTTTTACTTCAATGGCCAAGGCAAGATTCCCATGCATTTATCCACAGCATCATAGGTTAAAAAGTAGATATTGATCCCTTAGTAATATGAGAAGACTTGATGATTAATAACTACTACTTAGTGTAGTGTACTAAAGAGAACCTAGGACATATAATCAGAAGTGGTGGGTTTCAGCTCTGGGTAGCCCTTCCTAACTACATGACTCAGGCCAAATCAAGATCTCCATAACCTCAGTCTGTGCATCTCTTTAATGGGAGAACATCTGCTGCACCAGATATTTCTGAGATTCAAGCTACTTTCACTGTAAATGGCAAGTGCTAGGCATATGGTTCTGTTTATGACTTAAAAACAGAAGCTTACAAAAATACTACAAGTTATTTTATAAGTGGAAAAATCTTATAAAGGCAAATTAATTTTTCTTCTTTGAGATTAAATAACAAAAGAAAATTCCTAAAACCCACTCTATGGTTTTAGTTCCTTATTTTATTTGTTTTAGTGTGGTTCTTATTCAGGTTGTAAATTTTTCCTTTCACTGAGTTATTCAATTTTCAAAAATAGGATTAGTACATTGGAAATTAATTAAAGCATAAAGTATGTTGTTTCTTCATGATTTTGACTGGAACATGGCAACTGAAAGAAAAAGAAGTAAATGGGTCAGGGAAGAGATAAGAAGAGGGAGGAAATGAAGAGCCGAACAGGAACAATGCTGGTCTTGATTTATTGCAGTTCTTTCAACATGTATTGTTTTAACATATCAAGTTTGTGGATGGAAAAAAAGTTATCACGATTTTCCCAAGAAGCAACAGTGAGAAGAATATGGCATTCAGTTTCAGTGAAGGGATCAAGAGTACAAAAAGACATATTCATAACCAACCAAATGGAGAAATCTCTAGCATTCTTCTAACATTCATAAATTGTCATGTTCTTGATTTTTTCCTGCTGTGACAACATATTAATGACAAATGATATATCCTTATGTATTCCCGCCTTTCCCACATTCTCTTGACACATTATTCTGAATTCATCTGCACCTCAACTTTCCCTTTCTTAACTGCCAGCTATTGTGGACACAGTAGTCTCAATTTAGTATGTTATATTTAGATTTGCCACAGAACTCAGGGTAAATTAAAGGAATATCTTTTTTAATTTTATTTTTTAAGATCATTTAATTTGTTAAAGGAATATCTCTTAACAGCACTTTTTGGTAACTTAGCTTTCTGATTGTGGTACTGAAAACGTTCATTTTTTCCTCTCTATTTGGGGACAAGAGAAAGTATTCTAGTTATTATGACTTAATGCTTATGTTAGTAATGGTAATATTAATAAGAAACAAATATAGTGGCTTCCCATACCTGGTACTGAGATGTTTTAGTCAGATGTTTTCTCCGCTGTGACCAAAAGGCCCCACAGGAACAATTTCAAGGAGGAAATATTTATTTTGAGGCTCAGGGTTTCAGAGGTCTCAGTACATAGATGGCTAATTCCATTCTTCAATACCTGAGATGAGGCAGAACATCATGGTGAAAGTGTGTGGCAGAGAAGCAGCTGGGAACATAGCACCAGGAAGCGGAGAGAACTCTGCACGATGGGGACAGAATGTAAACCCAAAGGCACACCCCCAGAGCCCACCTCCTCCAGCCACACCCTACCTGCTTACAGTTACCATTCAATTAATCCCTATTAGGGGATTAATTCACCAATTGGGTCAAGGCTTATAACCCAGTCATTTCACTTCTACACCTTCTTGAATTGTCTCACACATGAGCTTTTGGGGGACACTTACATCTAAACTATAACATGAGACAAATAGAATCTAGTAGACAGTTTATATAGTGTTATAAATATAAAATGTTTGGGACACATTGAAGCTATATCTTAAATTATAAATTGATTAATAAAATAACTAAAAGGCATTATTATATATCATACAAATGTAGGTAAATAGATGTAATTATCATTATAATTTTTAATAATAATAATTAAGCTTGGGAACTGGGAAAAAAGATGTGGTAAATAACAGGCTGTATAATGGAACTTTCTCAGTACATTGTTCTATTTTATCCGTAGTGGAAAAGAGAATTGCAGAGTTTATTAAGCAAGTGTGCTTTGGCTTAAAATGTACAATAGATTAGAGATAAATCTGTACTGGCTAGAGAACTATTTGGATTTGCACTATTGCCCAAGTATACAGAAAGGATTTCTGCTTGAGGGGGAAAAGCCCTGTGGAAAGCAGTCTTTCCCTGATAGAATGGACAGGGGTTGGTGACGTGGCCCAGGACATGGGGTGGAAGAAGCATTGTGAGAAGACCTGTGAGGGGGCTGGGATTGTGGCTCAGTGGTAGAGCACTTGCCGTGCATGCGTGAGGCACTGGGTTCGATCCTCAGCACCATATAAAAATAAAAAAAATAAAGATATTGTGTCCATCTACAACTGAAAAAAAATATTTAAAAAAAAAAAGAAGACCTGTGAGGAGGCCTGGAGATGGGGCTTCTTTCCTGAGCATCTAACTTACAGTGATTCTGTCTGAGAGACAATTATTTGCTAAATCCAAGAAGCCAAGCAACCAACAACTCCCGTAGCCACCAATTCAAGAATAGAGAACCACTGAAACTTCCCATGAATTTTCAGCCATATCTAAGCTGAAGATAGAGTCTCACGACATGGAACTCATTTGAGGACCACTATTAGGAGATTAAGGGAAGCGACGTTTCTTTCTTTCTTTCTTTTTCCTTGTCCAAATATCCAAATAAATAGCTCTAAATTTTTTCTTTCCTATTCTTTTGGTACAATAGTCTCTTCCTACCTGTAGTGGAAGCATTCCAAGACCTCCAGTGAATGCCTGAAATCCTCTACATACTGTTTTGCTATACAGAGTTACCTATGATAAAATTTAATTTGATAATTAAACACAGTAAGAGATTAACAATAATTAATAGCAAAAGAGAACAATTATAACAATATACTGCAGTAAAAGTTATGTGAATGTGGTCTCTCTCTCTCTCTCAAAATATCTTATTGCACCACACCCACCCTTTTTTTTGGACTGATGTGGAGATGACACAATGCCTGTGTGATAAGATAAAGTGAGATGAATGGAGCAAGAGTTGTGACGAATGTCAGGCCACTATTGACTTTCTGATGATAAATCAGAAGAATCATCAAGCTATGACTCTGCAGGTTGACTGCGGGTAACTGAAGCTTCAGAAAGAAAAACCACAGATAAGGGATAGTTCTTATATTCAAGTAAAGCTATATTGATCAGCTGTGTGATTGAGTAATGAAGAATTGAGTAAGTTGTAAAACTTCTCAGTTAACTCAAGAGTCAAGTTAGTTATACTTTTTATTTTCAGGAGCTGTATTATATCATGTAGGTAATAAAAACTGTCATATTTCTTTTCTACTACCAAATGATTCAGTCTCCTTAATATCCACTTTACAAGTAAGACTTTGAATCAGGGCCAAGTTCTACTATTTTTCTACCTTTGTATTTTGGAGATTTTTCAGTACAGCAAAGTTCAATGTAATGCTAACTTCAGAGTGGCAACTGAGAATAAATAGGGAAAAATCAGCCACTGAACATGGAAAACAGAAATCTGCATGAAGGCTTTGTTTTTACTATATACTATAATGGTTTTTAGAAAATTCTAAAATTAAAAATATCATTACACATAAAAGAGTTCAGAAGGGGAAGAACTATAAAGTCCAAAGTTCTTCTTTTTTTTTTTAATCAGTGTCTTAAGTCATAGAATTTCATCCGTTCTTTATTTAACCTTATTTCAAAAGGGAGATAAATTCTTTTGGAAGCTGCTGTCTCTCAACACTGTAAACTTCCTCTGAATTCACATCCAGGTTGTTCACTGTTGAAGTTTAGACCCTCAGGGGTTGATAGCAAAGCCTGCTTCTTCTAATGTAGGCTTCTCAAGTGCATCCATATTCATCTCCAAAAAATTTTATCAAAACCTCATTTGGGATGGAAGCTATATTTTTTGAGACAGCAATTGGTGAAGAACATCATGTTTTCTATTTCATCAATAATTAATCAGCACTTTTCTCCTCACACAAATGGTTTTGAAAATAAATGAGAAAACAACCAAACAAAAATAACCATATCAAATGTCAACCAAAGCAGCAACAGCCATTCTCTCTCCTCCTGGCTCCTTCTCTTCCAGGTGCAGGTGGAGTGCAGAGTGTGGCAGGTGGGAGTTCCCTGAAAGCTGAGGTCTCTGCCTGCCCTTTTTAATGTGTTTACTACTTTACATTTGGATCTTAACTTTAGAAAGCAAATGGTGAAATCTATTAAGCAATGAGGTTCTTCCTCATCTTTCTACTTCATCTCACCTCACAGACATCTTAGAAGGCAGGTTGCCTTTGGGGACCCTCAGTGTGACCCCCATGGCTTCTCCACCAAACCCACAGAGCCACCAGGTGGAGAGAAAAGAAATGCTGTTTTCTAAATGTTTCATCTTTTACACATACAAAGCTCAAATTTATACTAATATTATTATCTTTCCCCTTATTCTAGTACTGTGTTGTCAATAACTATCTGGAAGACATGACTCAACAACAATTAATATTTTGAACCTTAGAATCAGGTAATCATAATGTAAATTCAAACTCCTCCACTTAATATCTTTGTGACCCTAAACAAGTTTATTCAACTTTTCTGGAAACTCTTAAGAGAAGATGTTAATATTTATCTCATAAGTTTGTTGAGAAAATTAAAATTTGCATATTTTCTGCCAAATATAATCAATTTATATTGATTATACACTGGAGAAAGTTAATCTTTTCTCTTTGATTCTCAGTATTTTTTTTTTGAAAAGTCAGAATGATTTTACCAAAATTCTATGGACTTTTGACTTCTTAGGGAATCTCAGAGTTACTTTCCAGTTTTTTCTATAGGTCACGATTTCAATACTAAGGGGAAAGACTAACTCAAGGTAAATGTTTCAGCTACTACAATTAATAAACAACATTAATATTTATTTATTAGAAGTACATACATTTGATTATTGTATTAATTCTTGACCTTAGGTGATTTATTTAGTTTCTTGAAGTTTCATTTTCAAAAAGGAGATAATAATAACACCTACTTCACAATGCTATTGTAAGAATAGATGAACGACTATTTGGAAAGAACCTAAGACAGTCCCTGATGAATACTAATGACTAATAAATGGCAATATTATTCCTGTTACTGTTATTACACATTTAAAATATCTGAGGTATTTCTGAGTTATTAAGTGGAAGAAAATGAGCAGTCTGAATGTAAATGATAAAAAAAAAAATCACATAAGCTCTCTAAGCATAGGTCAGAAACACTCATTGCACATTTGAAATACAGAACAATTTCCAAATCCAGGCTAATGGTCCACCAATTGGAAGCAATTTTTGGGGATTCAAAATTTGGGGTAAAAAAAGAACCTCTCATAATTCTTTAGATTTTATCATAATATTTGGATCTTTAGTATCAAAAAAGAAGAAAGCAATTTTTTTGGCTTAGTATTTCAATAACAGGGTCTATCTTCTACAGAGTCATTTATTTGAGAAAAATTCCTTGTCAGCTCAGGGCCTGAATTTTTCTTTTCTGTAATATTTACTGTAAAGATGGGTTCTTTCCTCCATCCTTTAAAGCACATTTTCTTATTCTCCTTTTATCCCATCTCTCATGCTCATTGGGTCATTAGTACAGATTCTACCAGTATCCCTGAAATATCTCTTTATTCCCCTCCTCATTTTCATTCGGATTCTACCTTCATTAAATCTGTGCAATAGAAAATCTGCCAAATGAATAGGGAACTCATTAGATTCAGGGAGTGGCATATTTCACCTGGATTATTTGCTGGGTAACTGAAATGGGCAGTGTTAGTATTACCCAAGAAAGCAATTACATTTTTTTTTACCTTAAAGTTATTTTTTGTTAAATAAGCAACACATATTTATGACAAGTCAAGATCTAACCAAGACTATGACAAATGGCATTTGATTAAAGAACACAAATTCCTGAGTCCTTGGTTTTGATCCATTGAGCTCCTTCCCTCCTGAGGTTATTGAAAGAAATTTTATCCTAGGAATTAAAGGGCCTACTAGGTTGTAAAGAAGTGCCAGTTTCGAGTACTAATGCAGAGAGTGGGAAGCTGGGCTGGACTTGGGGGCACTCCCTCCCTCAGGCCAATCACTCTGATTGGCCTGCACGTGAGGCACACTGTTTGTCTTTTGCCATTGCATGCATACAAGTCTGGGAGGTTGCACTTCAGTGGGACAAACACACATCTTTCTAGCCAGAGGGAAAGGAGTAGGGAGCATCTTGTTCTTTTTGAGCTCATTAAATCTCTTCTAACTCCATCTTTAGAATCTGAACAGTCTTCCTTTTTAGGACAGATTAAGTTCAGAAGGAAAACCACTTGTAGGACAGGGGCCTAAACCCAACCTACTCATTAGTAGAACTTTAAAAATATTGACACTGGAGCTCTTACCACAGACTAACCAGAATCCCTGGAGTTGGGGCCTAGGTAGTTTTAAGAAAGCTTCCAATGTTCTTATGAAGTGTATCCAGGATCGAGAGTAATTGTCCTAAAAGCTAACATTATTGTTATGAAAAACTACAGACATAAATAAACACAAAGGATCCTACAACTCAAAAATAATGACCATTGCCACTATAGTCTTCTACATAGCTGTATCTTCATTTCTAAATCTAAGAGATATTTTAAAACAATCTGAGGAATTAATTTCTGTAACCTAATAAATGGTAAATTTTAGAAGCTTCCCTTTTAATAATTTGTTCTATTTCTGAACATGAATCTTTCCTGAAGCCATTAGCCCCAAATAGAAAAACACCTCTCAACATGTTGTTCCCTATTTAAATTCTTTCTCCATCTTGCCCTTTGCTGGAATCTGTGTTGCTTACCAGGCAGCCCTTTGAGCTTCAGGTCTTCTATATACATAAGACCACCCTGGCTTGGGGTATTCAGGTCTCTGTCTTGTAGCCATTTGACAATTCCCTCCTGGAATGGAAGTGGTCTTCTTACCACATTGTGAACTTATCCATGAACCCTCTCTCCAGAAATGCTGAAATTTGGTAACTGTGATGATTTTAGAGCTAAAACAGTCTCCCGTTCTATCTAAAATATTCTCCTACTATGGATAAATGAAATCCCTTTTAAAAGGATGTGGGTATTATTCTGCAGTTCCCTTACAGAAAGGGGCTTCCTGAAGAAAACAAGGACTTGAGGGCAATTCCTCAGGGAAAGGTCCTCTCTGTTTTCTCTCCCAAGAACACTCTTGGGATATGTTTAATATCTCTCCACTTCATATTTCATTCCTTTTGATTGTTCCAGTTCCCATGTTCCTTCCACTGTGCAGGAAAAAAATCTTCATTCATTCATCTTGTTGAAGAATCTTGAACTAAAATACCTATATTACAATGAAGTGAGGCTATAGAGCATGGTTTGGAGTGTGTCTAGTGACCTTGGAAGAAAATCTGACCGTGGGAACCTAAATTGCAAAAGTCATGGGGAGGAAGTGACATTGAGTTGAGTCTGAAACGCATGCTAGCAGAGGAGCACCCAAGAGTTAGGGAATAGGAAAAGGTAGGCAGAAGGAATAGAACAGAAGAGGAACAAAGTCAGTATTTCAACCAAGGGGTGGTTTTGGTGTGGTCTAGGCTGTGTGAAAGGCAATTGTGAGAGATGTAGGTATAAAGGAAGGTGGTCAACAGGCCCCTGAAGGGCCTCACAGCCAAGCACTCCGTTCTGTGCTTGTTAGGGGAACATTGAAGAATTCTCAGCAGGAGTGTGATAATAGAATTAACCCTTTATAAAAATGGGTCAGATAGTTTAGGGGAGGACATGCCGAAGAAATAGTTGCAAAGCTAATGCCTTGGCTTAGTTGACAGGAATTGAGAACCTCAAATGGGAGAAGGGTAATGGATATAATGAACACTGAAAACGTATTCATTCTAATTATTCATTCGGATAAGTAATTGGATAAGTTTTCCATATAGCAATTAAGGGAAAGAAGGAAAATGTGAGCCCAGGGTTATAAGTCTGGGTAACTGTAAGAATGATTTCCAATAATGGAAACCACAAATGTAGGAAGAGTCAATTGGGGAATTGAGACAATGAAGAAGTTGTGATAGATACTACAAAGAGTATTACAGAGCCCGGCATGGTGACACACACCTGTAATCCCAGCAGTTCTGAGAGTTGAGATAGGAAGATTTTGAGTTCAAAGCCACTTCAGTGATTTAGCGAGTTCCTAAGCAACTCAGCAAGACCCTGTCTCTACTTAAAGTACAAAAAAGGGCGGAGGATGTGGCTTTGTAGTTAAGTGCTCCTGTGTTCCATCCCCGGCACCAAAAAAAAGTATCACAGATATTTTATTTATTGTTTTGGTACTGGGGATTGAACCCAGGGCTACTTTACCCCTGAGCCACCTCCCAGCCCTTTTAATTTTCTTTTTTGGTTTTGAGACAGGGTCTCCCTAATTTGCTTAGGGCTTTGCTAAATTGCTGAGGCTGGCTTTGAGCTTGCAATTCTCTGGCTTCAGCCTCCCAAGTTGCTTGCAATCCCAGGTGTGCACCACTGCACCTGGCGTATGACAAATATTTTAGATAGCTTAAATACATACACAAATACATAAATGGTCAACGAAGTTTTGAATTTCGAACCCTAAAGGAAAAAGGTTTCAAATGTTGTAAAGGACTGTAAAGGATGAATTAGAAGAAAATGACCTCCTCTCCTTTAAAAGGAAGTTTAGTTTTTAAATTATCTCAATCCATTTGGATCAGGCAGGTAAACTTCTTCCTAGAAAATCTCTCCAGAAATTGTGTTTATAGCTCCTTACATAATCATCAAATATTTACCTTCTAGCAAGGAGATTCTATGACAAATAAAGAGGATCCCTTGTGTGTAGTATTACAACAAAGTAAAAATAAAAGCTAAACACAGTGGTTGAGTAAAAAAATAAAAATAAAAACTACATTGAAAGATCCTTTACTGAATCCTATTAATACTTTATAGAGGAAACAGCACTATTTACTTCTGACTAAGGGTTAATTGTCTCTGCTGGGGATTAGAGGATCAAGGGCAGTTTCATAGCAAAACAATTAATGTTTCTCCTCCCCCACCTACTTCCAGTCCTCCCAGAGGTCTTAATTTTAACTCAACTAACTTGCTATAGAAAACATATAAGTTGCTTCATTTTAAGTGTTTCTTAAAGTTCAGTTGAAAAAAAACATAATGACAAAAATTTGCACCTGTTTATGAAGAAATTTTATTATTGGGCTGCTTTTTTAGTCCTCTTTCTATAGTTGTCATTTATAGTGTATGGGAATATGTACTTAACACTGAAATAGGACTGCAGATATTTTGCAAAAACAATGACTTGTGCAGCACATATAAACCAAATATTGTGTTAAATATTCCACATGTATGACTTCATTTATCTCCATAATGACTTGCTGAGGTAGGTTCCATTATTACAATCAATCCTTGGCATGGCTTCTGTATTTGCAAATTCACTTCTTTGCTAAAATTTATTTGTAAATTGGTGGCAGTTTGCAGTCATTTGTGGATACACACAAAGCAGGGAATGAATTTGAGATGTCCGATGTGCATGTTCCCAGCTAAGGTGTCAGAAAAGGACACTCTGCCTTCTTGTTTCATCTCTCATACTGTAAGCAAGTGTTCGATTTGCAATCTATTTAGTGTCATGTTTTCATGCTTTTGTGCTTCATGTAGGCGAGTTTGTGGTTTAAAATGGCCCAAAAAGTAGTGCTGAAGTACTGTCTAGTGTTCTTAAGTGGAAAAAGCTGTGATACGCGTGATGGAGAAAATATGAGTGTGTGAGTTAAGCTCTGTGCAGGCGTAAGTTACAGTGTTGGTGGCTGTGAGGTCAATGTTAATGAACCAATGTGTATTTAAACACAGTGTCTTTAAACAGAAACACACATAGAACAAGGCTATGCATTGATTTGTCAACTAAAAGGTACAAATCAAAGGCTCACAGGAACCTAGCCCTATGTTTCCCCTAGGAGCAATGTCTCAGTCTTCACTTATCCAGTGTTTGCCACAACTTTGGAACAAGGTGGTCACAAATCACAAGATCCAACTGGCGTCTCCATTTTGTGGATGAGAAAGCTGAGACTAAGGTTCAGACGCCTAAAGGCTTTCTGTATCTAAAGTGGGATCCACTCTATTCAGATGACTGACCTCAATGCTCAGCTGCCTCTAAAAACCTAGCCTAAAATTGTCCTCATGTTCCTTTCCATAGTCGCTCTGGTT
Organism: Geosciurus inauris; assembly: GCA_004024805.1. Lineage (NCBI taxonomy): Eukaryota > Metazoa > Chordata > Mammalia > Rodentia > Sciuridae > Geosciurus > Geosciurus inauris. Next base: position 64,817 of record PVHX01003720.1, on the reverse strand, counting down.
GTTTATATTGGCTATATCACCCTTCTGAATTCTGAGAAACATTTCTTCCACTTAAGAGTTTGGAATGTCTTCTTTCCTGGATGCCACTGGAGCAGAATAATTGGGGCTGTCCTTTGAAGACAGATTAGGGCTGGGCATTTGCTCTTCTCTGATGTCTGTCACCTACTCACCCCAGCTGACAGGGCCTGAGTACCTACAGAGTGGCTATTGGACGTGGAGGCTTGACAGTGTGATGGAGAGGACAGAGGAAATATCAGTCCTTACACAGGGTCAAAGGAATTGGCAACTGTTTCTCTTCTTCCTAAGAATTCTGAATACAGCACTCCATGAAACCTGGCATTATTGCCTACATTTTATTCCTCAGTCAACAACTGATTGCTTAGCTCTTCCGCTCAACCCACCAGTAACATTAAGTATTCATCCACAACTTCCTGAAAAAACTTAGCTGTTTTCAATCACTTAAGGAAACCAAAGCGTTTACAAATTGCTAACAGTACAACCATGTTACCGACAGCACACATTTCTGTTTAACACAAAGTGGGTGCACACCCACCTTAATTGGCAAGCCTTTGTTCTCCCAGAACTCTGCTCCCAGCGACTGACATCTGTACTCTCGAATTTACTTCACATTTAAGAAATCGTTTTTTTTCCTGAATAAAAAATTAGTATACATTCACTGTAGACTATTTGAGAAATAGAAAAAAACAAGGAGAAGACTGTAGGAGGTATTTGTTATTTCTATCACTCATGTAAATCCTCGTAGCATGTGTGTATGCCCCTTCGGTTTTTTTCTCAACTGTGGTTGATACAGTACATGATATTGCATTCTAAATTTTCCAACTTAATATTACACTATAACATTTTCCCTATTTTTTTAAGGGTCCAGTTAACACTATTTAAACCACAGCAAAATATTCTAGGATATAGGTTTATCAAAAATCATTTATGAATTTCATATAGATTTATACTTAGGTGGTTTGCTTGTTTTTGATATTATACCACAACTCTAAAAGAATCCTTGTAGCAAAAGCTTGAACACATCTCTGACTATTTTGTTTGAAAAAAATATTCAAAATGAAATTGGTAGATCAACAATATGCCGTTTTGAGATCTTTGAAGAACTTACACACCGGATTGCAGTGTAAATATGCATTAGCATCCAAACATCATTTAATTTTTAACTGAATTTCCTGTATGTCAGCAAATATATTAATGATGTGGTGGACAGGCAGGGTAAGGCCTACAGAAATGTATTCAAGGACAGTGTTTCAGAAGAGAAATTTCTACCTCTTCATTCTCAGAAGTGTTGCTAACAAACAATGGAAAGTTTTGAGGTGAAGATTTGAGGTGAAGAAATTTGGTGTGTTTGACTAGTTGTCAAACACATTTTTTTTTTCCCACAGCAAGTTCCAGATCATCTTGGGATAGGATGTATACTTGAACTTGCCTGGAATAACTGCTGTAATGGCACAGTGACTACTGAATGCCCTAGACTGATTTTCTTCTCAGAACCAGCCATTTCTCCTTTAACTGGCCAAATTCCCAAACAATACTCAATCTGGAGCTCAGAACACTCATAAAAATCAGCAATTTTTGCAGGTGTGGTGCTTCAGGGTAGAGTTCCACTGGGTAAATGTTTTTTAGTGGCAAAATCATTCACTATAATGAGTCTGTACCTGCAGCTGCAAGTATCTATTTTCATCTCTTGAAAGATAACCATTGTGTCATGAGTGACCAATGTCATTGATTCAGTTGTGACCATTATGCCTAGAGAAAAAAACTACTACAAGGACATCAATCTTCGTGCTTATGGAGAAATTAATTATCAGTTCTTAGCAGGGCATATGTACTGCTTACATCTAGCAACAAAGAAACAGCCAGGCCTATTCAGCTGCCCCTCCCATAGCATGAGACTGAAATGAATTAGATCCAATAAAGTATTACACATAATTTATATGTCAGATCAAAAATTCTTTTTGGGATCTGAACAAAGCCGATGATACAGAGTGATAGTATTCCTCCTCTTCACCAAGGAAATTTGTATTAGGTTCATTTTTACTTTATGCATCCCCCAAATTTGTCAAAAGGAAAAAAAATTGATCCTTCTTTTGTTTTCTGAGTACTAGTGGTGGCAACAAATGGTATTTACTCTGGGAACTGTGCTTGTGTTAAAACTCACTTATGCATTAACAAGCAATTTCAATGCTGGTTGTCATGGCTGGCAAAATTATGCAGCAGACTGTTTGTCTTTGAGGCCAATACTTCCTCTTCTTGCACACTTTCTTCATTTTCTGTTGCTCCCACTTCCTGTCTTGCAACCTGGTCGCAGAGAAGAAGGATCTGATAAATTTTCAGTAAGAAGATAATAATGTATATGATCCCTCCTAGAAATATTTTAATTTAAAAATAGGACCCGAAATAAGAGGACACTCTTAACAAAAAAGTAATTAATTTCTAGTGTGGGCTTCTATGCCATTGTGATATGTATGTTTAAAAAGATGCATGTTTATTTTGGTGGTAAGAGGCATGTGGGAAATGTTGGAATCAAAACTAGAAGAAGATGTTTCTGTAATTCAGTTGTTTTTATTTGGCCAAAGGGATTGTTGATTAAACTGACAAATTGTCAATGTAAACAGCCAGGTGGTTGGTGAAACATTCATTCCTTTTTCATTCAGAATTTTGTGTATTTCGTCCACGTTCCTGCTATTGCAGGAGCAGAATTTAGAAGATGTAAAGATTTGATTACTATTAAAATCACTGACTATGTTCTTCTATTGTTAAAAACTTCCTCATGGTTCATTTTAGCAAATTTATGCTTGATGACATTAGAAATGTTTCCATAGCTTGTTGTTCTGTTTTTTGAACTAGGAAAAAAATACATGTGCTTAAATTCAACTTATTACAATTCCTAGTCCTTAGTGAAATAAATATATAGGATTTTAAAAGTGATAAACAAGACAAATGTGTCTGGTCTTCAGTGTACTCTTCAACAGTTATTATTCTTTTAGAATTCAGATTTTTTTGTTTTGGATAGATATATCCACTCTACATGGCAAGGAAGGAATGAAGAGACTGTATACAAATAGATGGGAGTTTTTCTAGTGTGATTTCATGGTACATATCTTTTAAATTATTTTACATGTTTTTATTAAGAAGAAAATTGTGGTTAATCTTTTTGATAATAAGCAGCATACATCTGAGTCTACCAGGAAGCATTTCAAATATTTTTGTTTTTAATTTTGGTTAGATGAGTAAACTCTTGGAAACAGTTAGAAATAATTTCTTTGTTCTTTTAGGAGAGCTGCCAGTACATAGTGTTAAGAAAAGGCTCCATCTATGTTTTTGTTTTGTTACTCATATTTAATAATTTATTGTATGTCAGTGTACCAGGAGCTTCTCTTCTGGTGGATCAAGCTCCCCAGGTTCTTTATCTACATAAAGCACAAGCTCAGAGCCATATAGAATGTGCCTTATATAGATTTCATTGTATAAAAACAGTATAAATCTTGCTCAGTTCAGTAGCTGAAAGTCAGGTAAGATGATAAATAGCATACAATAAAACCTTGACCCTGATCAGAAAATCTTAGTTTCTTAGGTTGTTTTGAAGAATTCAGAAGAATTAATTTGACCAAATGTTGCTCTGATGTTTTAATTTCATGATTCATTCTCTCCAAATATCACTCACTGTTTTTCACCTTAGAAAGTTCCATTGACATGCTGGCATTGTGCTGTTTTCTAAAATGGATCATAGCATTTAGAAAGAGCATTCACCATCACCACCAACGACAACTTGATTCTCATTTGGTTGAAGTAAATTCATCTTGGTGGGATTTCACAGAGCAAAGGTGGAGTATAGATGTACCACCCAGTCATGCTGTGGTTTATTTAAGGCATGGATCCACAGAGGACTGAACTTAAGAGAATTCAAAAATGAGGGTGGGAAACAGGTTAAGCAAATTAATAATTAGCAAAAAGAAGTTGATTATTGAAATGGACAGAAAAGAAAAGTCAGGTTGTATTTAGGGCAAAAAAAAAAAAAAAAGACTTTAAGTGCTGATCAAATGCTAGTCCTTGAGGAATTAAGGCCTTATCTTGTACCTCCATAAAGGAATTAAGGAAAGTATATGATGAGATTTCTGAAGAAATACATACACTGTTCACTTAGTGAGAAATGAAAGGAATGAATGTGGTTATAAAACTTTTTATAATGCAGACCTGAACAATTTGCAGGATTTTTCAGAAAAATGTCACCATAATTCATGCACCTGTCAATCCAGCAATTTATGGTGAGTGCCTACCAAGTACCTGGCATTAGGGTAACAGCTGAAGATTAAAAAAAAAGAAAAAAGAAAAAGAAAATCCCTGTGCCAAAGGAGCTTACAGTGTTGTGGGAAAACAAGTCTTTACATAAATAGCTATGGAAATTAAAGAGGCATGAAAGTCACTGTGGAATCCTAATGGACTCATGCCAGCCCAGGAGAGATGGGAAAAGTTTTGCATAAGAGGCTTCATTTCGCGAATTCAAAGCCAGCCTCAGCAATGGTGAGGCTCTAAGCAACTCAGTGAGACCCTGTCTCTACATAAAACACAAAATAGGGCTGGGGATGTGGCTCAGTGGTCGAGTGCCCCCAAGTTCAATCTCCAGTACCAAAAAAAAAAAAACCAAAAGACTTCATTTATTGGAGCTGAGTCCTGAAGCCTGAGTAATAGTTGATCAGGTGGGAAGAAGAGAAAACATGCAGGTACAGTGAACATCAGGTCCAAAGGTAAAAAGAAGGGCTTCTCAAAGTCCATCAGAAGCAGTAGGGTGCCTTCTCAAAACACAAGTTTCTGGGCCTAATCAGACACTTGGAATCAGAATCTCTATGGACAGGGTCTTAGAATTTACAATTCTATAAACATTCAAATATATTTTTTTGTTTTGTTTTTAAAATTAATTTTATTTATTTATTTATTTATTTATTTATTTGATTATTTATTCTACTTAGGTACACATGATAGCAGAATGCATTTTGATTCATTGTACACAGATGGAGCACAACTTTTCATTTCTATGGTTGTATGTGATGTAGAATCACAACATACATGCAGTTATACATGAAGCTAGGGCTATGATGTCCATCTTATTCCACCATCTTCACTGGCCCCATGCCCCCTCTCCCCTTCCACCTCTGTGACCAAAGTTCCTCCATTCTTCCCGTGTCCTCTGCCCCATTATGAATCAGCATCCACTTATCAGAGAGAACATTCGACATTTGGTTTTTTGGGATTGGCTTACTTCACTTAGCATGATATTCTACAACTCCATCCGTTTACCTGAAATGCCATAATTTTATTCTCTTTTATTGCTGAGTAACATTCCATTGTTTATATATACCACAGTTTCTTTATTCATTCATCTATGGAAGGGCATCTAGGTTGGTTCCATAGTCTAGCTATTGTGAATTGAGCTGCTATAAACATTGAAGTGGCTGCATCACTGTATTATGCTGTTTTTAAGTCTTCTGTGTATAGACCAAGGAGTGGGATAGCTGGGTCAAATTGTGGTTCTATTCCAAGTTTTCTAAGGAATCTCCATACTACTTTCCATAGTAGTCGCACCAATTTGCAGTCCCATCAGCAATGTATGAGAGTGCCTTTCCCCCCACAACCTCGCCAATACTTATTGTTGTTTGTGTGCTTGATAATTGCCATTCTGACTGGAGTGAGATGAAATCTTAGAGTTGTTTTGATTTGTATTTCTCTAATTGCTAGAGATGTTGAACATTTTTTCATATGTCTGTTGATCGATTGTATATTTTCTTCTGTGAAGTTTCTGTTCAGCTCCTTGGCCCATTTATTGATTGGGTTGTTTGTTTTTTTGGTGATAAGTTTTTTGAGTTCTTTATATATCCTGGAGATTAGTGCTCTATCAGATGTGCATGTGGCAAAGATTTGTTCCCAGAATGTCAGCTCTCTGTTTACTTCATTGATTGTTTCTTTTGCTGAGAAGAAACTTTTGAGTTTTATTGATTCTTGATTTTCCTTCTTGCGCTATAGGAGTCTTATTAAAGAAGTAAGATCCTAATCCGACATGATGAAGATTTGGGCCAACTTTTTCTCCTATTAGGCGTAGGGTCTCTGGTCTAATTCCTAGGTCCTTGATCTACTTTGAGTTGAATTTTGTGCATGGTGAGAGACAGGGGTTTAGTTTCATTTTGCTGCATATGGATTTCCAGTTTTCCCAGCACCATTTGTTAAAGAGGCTATATTTTCTCCAGTGTACATGTTTGGCTCCTTTGTCTAGTATCAGATAACTGTATTTAAGTGGGTTTGTCTCTGTGTTTTCTATTCTGTACCATTGGTCTACATGCTGATTTTATGCCAGTACCATGCTGTTTTTGTTACTATAGCTTTGTAGTATAATTTAAGGTCTGGTATTGTGATACCTCCTGCATCACTCTTCTTGCTATGTATTTCTTTGGCTATTCTGGGTCTCTTATTCTTCCAAATGAATTTCATGATTGCCTTTTCTATTTCTATAAGAAATGACATTGGGATTTTAATTGGGATCACATTGAATCTATATACTGCTTTGGGTAGTATGGCCATTTTGACTATATTGATTCTGCCTATCTAAGAGCATGGGAGATTTTTCCATCTTCTATGGTCTTCTTCAATTTCTTTCTTTAGTGTCTTGTAGTTTGCATTGTAGAGATCTTTCACCTCTTTTGTTAAATTGATTCCCAAGTATTTTATTTTATTTGAGGCTATTGTGAATGGGATAGTTTTCCTAATTCCTTTTTCAGAGGGTTTATCACTGATGTATAGAAATGCAATTGATTTATGGGTGATGATTTTATATCCTGCTACTTTGCTGAGTTCATTTATTAATTCTAGAAGTTTTCTGGTAGAATTTTTTGCATCCTCTAAGTATAGAATCAGGTCATCTGCAAATAATGATAGTTTGAGTTCTTCTTTTCCTATTCGTATCCCTTTAATTTCTTTCATTTGTCTAATTGCTCTTGCTAGTGTTTCAAGGACTATGTTGAATATCAGTGTTGAAAGAGGGCATCCCTGTCTTGTTCCCATTTTTAGAGGGAATGCTTCCAATTTTTCTCCATTTAGGATGATGTTGGCCTTGAGTTTAGCATAGATGGCTTTTACAAAGTTGAGGTATGTTCCTACTATCCCAAGTTTTTCTAGTGTTTTGAGCATAAAAGGGTGTTGTATTTTGTCAAATTCCTTCTCTGCATCGATTGGTAAAATCATATGACTCTTATCTTTAAGTCTATTGATGTGATGTATTACGTTAATTGATTTCCATATGTTGAACCAATCTTGCATCCCTGGAATGAACCCCACTTGATGATGGTGCACTATTTTTTAAATATGTTTTTGTATGTGATTTGCCAAAAATGTATTGAGAATTTTTTCATCTATGTTTATCAGGGATATTGGTCCGAAATTTTCTTTTGTTTATGTGTCTCTGGTTTTGGAATCAGGATGATACCTCATAGAATGAGTTTGGAAGGGTTCCTTCCTTTTCTATTCATAAAATATTTTGAGGAGTATTGGTATTAATTCTTCTTTGTAGGTCTTGTAGAACACGGCTGAGAATCCATCTGGTCCTGGGCTTTTCTTGGTTGGCAGGCTTTTGATGGCATCTTCTATTTCCTTACTTGAAATTGATCTATTTAAGTTGTATATGACCTCTTGGTTTAGTTAGGGTAGATCATATGTCTCTAGAAATTTGTCAGTGTCTTCAGGGTTTTCTATTTTACTGGAGTATAAGTTTTCAAAATAGTTTCTAATTATCCTCTGTATTTCAGTAGTGTCTATCGTGATACTTCCTTTTTCATCACAAATTTTAGTAATTTGGGTTTTCTCCCTCCTTTTTTTCATTAGGGTGACTAAAGGTTTGTCAGTTTTGTTTATTTTTTCAAAGAACCAGCTTTTTGTTTTGTCAATTTTTTGAATTGTTTCTTTTGTTTCAATTTCATTGATTTCAGCCCTGATTTTAATTATTTCCTGTCTTCTGCTTCTTCAGGTGTTGATTTGTTCTTCTTTTTCTAGGGCTTTGAGATGTAGAGTCAAGTCATTTATTTGTTGATTTTTTACTTCTTTTAATAAATGAGCTTAATGCAATGAACTTTCCTTGTAGCACTGCCTTCATGGTGTCTCAGCAATTTTGATATGTTGTATTGGAGTTTTCATTTACCTCTAAGAATTTTTTTTTTATCTCTTCCCTGATGTATTCTGTTATCCATGTGTCATTCAATAGAGTATTATTTAGTTTCCATGTGTTGGAGTAGTTTCTATTCTTTAATCTGTCATTGATTTGTAATTTTATTCCATTGTGGTCAGATAGGTTGCAGGGTAGTATCTCTATTTTTTTGTATTTGCTAAGACTTGCTTTGTGACCTAACATATGAACTATTTTGGAGAAGGATCCATGTGCTGCTGAGAAAAAAGTGTATCCACTCATTGATGGATGGAATACTGTATATATGTCTGTTAAGTCTAAATTATTGATTGTTTTATTGAGTTATGTGGTTTCTTTGTTTAGTTTGTGTTTGTAAGATCTATCCAGTGATGAGAGAGCTGTGTTAAAGTCACCAAGTATTATTGTGTTGTGGTCTATTTGATTCTTGTAGTTAAGAAGGATTTGTTTGATATACATAGATGCCCCATCGTTTGGGGCATAGATATTTGTGATTGTTATGTCTTGTTGATGTATGATTCCTTTAAGAAATATGAAGTGTCCTTCTTTATCCCTTTTCACCAGCTTTGGTTTGAAGTCCACTTTATCTGATATGAGGATGGAAACCCTTGCTTGTTTATGTGGTCCATGTGAGTGATAACGTTTTTTCCCACCCTTTCACTTTCAGTCTGTGGATGTCTTTTCCTATGACGTGAGTCTCTTGAAGACAGCATATTGTTGGGTCTTTTTTTTCTTTTTAATCCAGTCTGTCAGTTTATGTCTTTTAATTGGTGCATTTGGGCCATTCACATTCAGGGTTTTTATTAAATATGATTTGTAATCCTGGTCATTTTTGTTTATTTTTGGTTTTTACCTTGACTTGGTTTCTCCCCCAATCTCCCCCCCCCCTTTTTAGTGTAGTTCCTCTCTTTTTATATTTTCACTATTGGTTGTCATTTCCTCCTCTTGGAATATTTTGCCGAGAATGCTGTGTAGTGCAGGCTGTCCCGCTGTAAATTCTTTTAACTTTTGTTTGTCATGGAAGGTTTTTATTTTGTCATCAAATCTGAAGCTAGGTTTTTCTGGATATAAGATTCTTGGTTGGCATCCATTTTCTTTCAGAGCTTGGTGTATGTTGTTCTATGATCTCCTGGCGTTTAGGGTCTGGGTTGAAAAATCTGCTGAGATTTGAATTGATCTCCCCCTATATGTAATCTGATTCCTCTCTCTTGTGGCCTTTAAAATTCTATCCTTATTCTGTATGATGGGCATTTTCATTATAATGTGCCTTGGTGTAGATCTGTTTTAGTTTGTACATTTGGTGTCCTGTGAGCCTCTTGTATTTGATTTTCCAATTCATTTTTCATATTTGGGAAATTTTCTGATATTATTTCATTGAAGAGATTGTGCATTCTTTTGGTTTGAAATTCTGTGCCTTCTTCTATCCTGATAAATCTTAGATTTGGTCTTTTGATGTTGTCCCACAATTCTTGTATGGTCTGTTCATGATTTCTTACCATCTTCACTGTATGATCAACTTTATTTTCAAGATTGTATATTTTGTCTTCATTATTTGAGGTTCTGTCTTCCAGGTGATCTAGTCTGCTGGTGATGCTTTATATTGAGATTTTCATTTTGTACTTTTTCCTTCATTTCAAGAATTTCTGATTGGTTATTTTTTCACAATCTCTAGCTCTTTCTTAAAGTAATCTTTTGCTACCTGAATTTGCTCTCTTATCCCTTTGTTAGAGTGATTAATAGTTGCCTTTATTTGTGTCCTATTTCTTTGTTGGATTAATCCATTTTTGCCTGTTTTTGCTCGTTTGAGTCATTCTTTAATTTGCAGATCATTTTAATTATGTAGATTCTGAATTCTTTCTTTGACATTTCATCAACTGTGCTGTCAATTGTAGTATCTAGATTTATTTGGGGGCACTTTTTCCCCTTGTTTTTTCATGTTGATTATGTATCTTCCTTTCTTGCAATGCCAATCTGAAGTATTGCAGTTTCTATCCTATAATCTTGTAGTGACACTACAGATTACCTGTGTGTCACCTTGGTGTTCACTTCCAGTCCCCAGCAGGTATTCCCAGATGGACACTACTGCCACTGAAGTTGGTGGCAGTGGTAGTGGAAGTACCTCAAGAGGGAAGTTGGAGTGGCCTTGGCAGGGCTCCCTACGTGGTCTCTGAAGGTGGTCTTGGGCCCTCTCCTGTGCTCCTGCTGGTTGATGGGAACTTTGGTGCTGGAACTGGGGGCCGTCCTGGACCTCACTTAGGCCGGTTCAATTGTATTCTTATGCATCAGTTTGAAAACCATTAATATGAAGGAAATACAAGAATTTCCAGATTTCCTCTGAAAAAATTTAATCCTGAAATGGAATCTAGAGATTCTGCAGGCACTTTGGCGACATATTATACTGAGCAGTTGATAGATTTGTAAACTATTTAGGGGTCCAGTGGTCAGGATGTCCTTTCCAGAGTACTGTATTCTTCCTTTTCTATCACAAAGAAGGAATCACAAGCTCTGTTGGGCCTCTTGGGTTCTAAAAGCATATTATAGAGCTTGGAATACTGTCCTAGCTCCAATATTGAGTGGTACAGCAGTCTACCTGTTGACTTTGCATATGGCCAGAATAGAAAGGGTCTTGGCAGCAAGTTCTAGAAGTACTAGTGGTGGGAAAAGAGGTGTAGATTTGTGGCAAGCCCCAGTGGGAGAAAAACAAAGAAGGCCCCTGGAGTTCTGAAGAAATACCATTTTATCAATAGTGTAAAATTATACGCCTTTTGAAAATCATCCTGTGGGGTTCTATTGGCCCCTGGTAGAGACACAATGACTAATCATGGGATATCAAGTGACCCCACAGCAGATCTGTTCATCATGAGTTGGGCAGACCCAGCAAGTCACAAGGCCAGACTGGTCTAGCAATGATCTACCATAAGATGAAGTGGGTATGTACAGAACCGAATATGAGCCACCCTTGTGGGCACAAGCAAGTAGAATGAGCTGGTAGTCCATACAGATCTCAAGGCATCCACAGCTATTGTATGATGACAGCTATCTCATGATGACAGCTATTGGATACAGTAGAAGGAAGAAAAAAACCCTATTCCTTTCAGGTCTGTGGCAAGGTAGAACATTGTGGCAAGGGGAACATGTGGCTGAGCAAAGCTGTTCATTTTATGGTTGTGAAGTAAAAGAGGAGAAGAAGAAAGGGCTAGGGTTCCATCATCTCCTTCAAGGGTATGACCTCAGTGACCTGAAGACCTCCTATTAGGCCCCACCTCTGAAAGGTTCCACTACCTTCCAATGGTACCACACTGAGGAACAAGCCTTTAAGACATGGGCCTTTGGGGGATGTATCCAAACTATAGCAAGGAATGGGCCTGAATGTGAAGATCTTTGTACCACGTGTTTCCACTCATGGGATATTGCCCCTGGTAGAGGCACTAAACAACTGAGCAGACAGAATGACACAGCCAGTTGACATCATCCAGCTTCTATCATTAACCACGTGTACTAGTAACCACATGTACTAGTCCATTTTGTATTGCTATAACATAATACCTGAGGCATTTTATAAAGGGAACAGTTTTATTTAGTTCATGGTTCTGGTGGTCCAAGAACACGGTGCTGGCATCTGCTCAGCTTCTGGTGAGGGTCGTATGCTGCTCCATACATGGTAGAAAAACAGAAGGGCAAGTGGGCACAAGTGGAAGAGATCACCATGCAGGAGAGAAGCAAGAGAAAAGGCCGGGGACGTTGAACACACTTATACCACAGCCCACTCTTGAGATAATGAACCCACATCTATGGAAATTGCATTAATCCTTTTATGAGAGTGGAGCCTCCATGATCTAATTACTTCATAAAGCCCCATCAATTCCTTCAATTCTCAATACTGTTACATTGGGAATCAGATTTCAACATGAGTTTTGGTGAGGAAAAACCGTATCCAAACCATAGCATTATTCTAGTGCTGACATAATGAGCCCATGAATATAGTGGTAATGGTGGCTATACATGGTCCAAACCCACTTACCAAAGCCCATTTAGCTACTGCCACCATCTAAACTGTCACCTTCAGAGAACACTATAAGAGGTTCTATCATCTATAGGATGTGACTTGGTGCACTCCATTTCTCATTCTCTACCCCCGACATCTGCTCCACTTTTGGCTTCTGTGTACTCCACAGTGGAGTGAATTGCAAAATTTAAAATGTTTATATTTTTCCAATGACTCAACATCTCCCACTATCACAAGGGGGCCAGTGCTTTGCCAAGGTAATTGTTCTTGTTCAGGAGGGGATAAGCCACCTGAGAAAACAGAGTCTGAAATAATTAGTGAATAAATAAAAGACAGAGTCAAATGGTAGGTTTTAAAAGCAGAGCATCTGATAGGATCTTCTAGTCCTAGTAGGAGCTGGAGCAGAACAATTGGAAAAGGGCTCCAGTGGTTTTTATTTAAGGGGGTACATAAAAGGCAGGGATAAAGTTTCAGGGGTGGAGTCTTGCTTCATGATGTCTTGCAGTTAACAAGTTGATTGGCATCTTGGCAGGCTACACTCATCTCTCAGAGGCTGTATCACTATAGGAGATCACCCCATCTCTGGTGCTGTGTGATCCTGGCAGAGCTGAATAAGACTCACATGTATCTGGGTGATCTTACCAGCAAGATTGCCACTGGAAGTTCCCAAATACCAGATTTTCCTATTCAATGGTCCTCCATGCTGATTTGGTCCACACATTGTCCACGGATGACTCTTGATACCCCATACCAGGTGAGCACCTCACTCAGGTGATCAGGTGTAGTAGTGTGATGAGTCTGGTCCCTACCACAAGTTCCACTTCCTGCTCTTCCTTGACTATGAACTAGTGACTAGTGACTGAACCAGTAAAATTCCCTCCAGATGTCTGCTTATGTCATCTATCAGGATCCCCAAGGAAAGCATTTGCACATGACCCTTACTCTCAACAGCTCTCCATGCACTCAATTGAGCTGTGGGCTTGTTGCTTTTCCCACATGGCCCCCTGAGTGGCGTGTCATGCACCCCTCTCTAGGACCTGTGAATGCAACAAACATTTTAATTTCATATGCTCTTCAAGTGTAATTTCTAAAGTTATATTGGAGAGATCCTTAAAGACTCTGAATAAGAATCCTTGTCCTTAATTTACAACACAGGGTCTCTGATTCACTCTTAGAATAGATTCTTGGAAAACTGAGATTATTTATTCACTTTGCAAATATTATGGCGATGCCTAGAGTTCTAAAATAAAACTTTCACTTGTTGAAATGCACAATTCAGTTGAAATCTTAGTAGAAATACGGCTTGACTTAAAACTATTTTGGTTGCCTTTAGACAGTTCATGAGTTGACATTTAATGAAGAGGCCAAGTTTTAATGGCATTACAAAAGCATCACAGAAATCTTGCCTTAGAAAATTAGAGGGTGGAAAATGCTATAGGTGAAAGGTTGATGTCTAAATTTCCATGTGCCCCATCTCTTAAATCAGATGCAACTCAAATATTGTAGGAAAACTCGAAAGCATTAATATGACCTCTTATCAATTCACAGTATCTCAAAAAAAAAAAAAAAAAAAACCGGGTTAAAGTCTTACAGGATGTACTTTTTGAAGACCAATGTATCTGAGAGAAAAATACAAAGTGACTTTATACAGACGCCATTGGTCATATAAAAAGCTATAACTAGGAAAGTATAAGAACATACATTTGTAAAGTCTGCAACCTGTCAAATGATAAATATATAAAAGTCTAGCCTTGAACAAATCTGTTCTTGGCAGCAGAGTAATTTCAACTGGGAAGAGCAATCCTTGAACCAGTTAAGGGATTAGCTGGAGTCTCAGCATCCAGATAAAGCCTGCTTACTTGGGATAAACCTGCTTTGGGGTTTTAAGATTTGTAAAACTTCACTCTGTCTTGTATTTTAAACTTTATTAAAGTGACCTGAAACCAGAAAAGTCCCTGTAGGTCTGCCCCAAGACAGTATCTTCTATAGCCCTCTTGAGAGTCGTGTGGCTACAACATGCATCAAAGGCTTCTCTGTTTCCTATGTTGGAAAAGGCTTGTCTTGTAATATTGCAGGTAATGAAGAGCAGTCTACATTCCTTCACCTCAGGCAACTGGAATAGAACAACTGAACTTGCTGCATGCCTAATAGATCATCCAGTGGCAAATGGAACACAAAAGAGAACAGGAATAGCTTCTGGCATTTTCCAGATACTAACTGTGCCTTTGGGAGACCTCAGATTTTAGAGATGTTGGAAGCAAAATAATCAGTTTTTATCATGTTGAAGTAATGCTTTAAAATTGAGCTAAGTCATATTAGGAACTAAATCATATCAAGAACTTTAGAGAGAATTCAGCTTTACATATCCTGGGGTTCCATCCCGTACCCGTCTGGATATGGTGCCTTGCCGGCCCGGTTTCTAGTTTCCTCTCTGCCCTTGAACCATACCTGCTGTGCCCTAAATACTTCCTCCTTCTTCCAAGTCTCATCTCTGCTGAAGATCTTCCATTGCCATCTCTGCCTCCTGAAATCCTGCCCATTCCTTAAGGTCTAGTTCAAATACCACTTCTCTGACCCCCACAACTGTGGTCCTTAGTAAGCTCTCCCGTAATATAGAATTCCACATCTGGTTGTATTAACAGGACCTGTTTGGTACCCATGCATCTCCTTCCCCAGGTCACAAGCTAGGACAGGGACTGCCTCCCTTGCTCTCTGGATTCCCCATTATGGGAGTTTCCTTTTCCTCCACTATCCAGAGCCTGTCCTTTCTGGGTAACTGTTTTTGCCTCATCTCTTCCCCACAAACTTAATTTAAAAGATTTTATTTTCACAAATAAAAATGATTATATATTTAAATGGTAAAACATGATGTTTGAATATATGTGTACACCGTGACGTGATTACCACAAATAAGCTAATTAACAAGTCTCTGATCTTAGCTTTCTATATGGGCCTTAAGATCTACTTTAGGGGCTGGGGCTGTAGCTCAGTGGTAGAGTGCTTGCCTAGCATGCGTGAGGCACTGGGTTCGATCCTCAGCACAACATATAAATAATAAATGAATAAAATAAAGATCCATCAACAACTAAAAAAAATTAAAAAAAAATCTACTTTAACAGAAAATGTCAAGTATATGATATATTATTATCGACATTAGTCACCATGTTGTACATTAGGTCTCCAGAACCCATTTGTTTTTTCTATGGTTTGTATCTTGACTGTACCCCAGAGGACCATGTATTGAAGACTTGGTCCCTAGCTTAGGACACTATTGGGAGGTAGTGGGACCTTTAGGAGGTGGAGGCCACTGGAAGGAAGTTAGGGCATTTGGAATGTGCCCTTGAAGAGGATATTAGAACCTGGGACCCTCTCTTCCTCTCTGCTTTCTTTCTCTTCCCTCTTTGCTACCATGAAGTGAATAGACTTCGGCCATGAAGTTCTGTGTCTCCACATGCCCAAAGCATCAGGGAAAAGTGACCACAGAGTAAAACCTCTAAAACTGTGAGTAAAAATAAAGCTTTACTCTTTAAAAGTTGATTATCTCAGTTATTTTGTCACAGTGATGTAAAGCTGACTAATCCAATCTTATAACTGAAACTTTGTACCCTTTGACCAACATCACCAATTTCCTGCCCTTCAGTCTCTGGTTCTACTCTCTGTTTCATGAGTTCCACATGTAAGTGAAATCATGCAATATTTGTCTTTCTGTGGCTGGCTTATTTCCCTTAAAATAAAGTCCTCCAGGTTCCAGAATGACAATACTTAACCTAGAGCCTAACCACAAGGGCTTAATTGTCCTCCTCACCTTGGCCAGCTGGACTATAAACTAGGAGAGGTGGTTGTTCTAGGAATAACTTGAGAGCCACTATATCCAGCAAACAAATAATTCAAAGGGTGTCTTATACACAGAATGTATTTAATAAAATGTATTTGTTGCTTTATCCCTCTCTAATTTGTATGCTAAAATAAAAAGTGTATTTCCTATGAAGGGCAAACTGTTATTAATTAGTATTTTCAATCCATCAAGTGCTCTTAGAAATAATATAATATTGTCATCTAAGCCCTGTTTTGTACCTCTAAAGCATAGTCCAGGTACTGTTATTAATGACTTAAGTAATGCTCTGATACTTGATGGCTTAGATAGCAGAGGTTAAACTTTGTAGGCAAGTGACCTCTCAAGTCAGGAAAAGCCACAAACATGAATAAAGGAAGGTACACAGGATACATATGCAGTATTGTAACTTTCCTCTTAAAAAAGGGATCCTGTAAAGTACCTTGTAACCCAAAGCATATTTCTATTTCTCAACATGTAACAATAAAGGACTGTAGTAAACTGAAAATGATCGAATGCTAAACTAAATAAATTAGAAATGTGTCAAGTCTATACCTGTGGTTTTCTAATTTTATAATTTGTAATAAAACTGTCAAGATTTGGTATAAGTGCTGGCAAAATGTTTCAGTCCTAACATTGCTGCACAAACTAAATAGAAAAATGACTTGGGACTTGGGACTTGGGACTTGGGAATGTTTCAAATGTGTGGCGAGTTCCGCCTTCCCAGGTACAGTGAGCTCCTGTTACCCAAGTTTAGAAACTGCTTGTGTGCAATGACACTAAATCTTAGAAATTCTCAGATGTGCAAACCCAAGATTAAACAACTACACAAATGACAGATGGAGGGGAAGGCTCTTATCCTTCTCTGAAATGGCCTTTCCTCTTAAATAAAATGGCTGTTGTGTTTTCTAAGTTAATATTTGATTCTTCCTAACTTAAACTGCTACTTGTTCTTAATATTAGTTCACTGTTTTCCTGGCTACCTCACGTGTTCAGAACTTTCTAAGAAACCAATGATCTAGACTCCTTCACTCTAGTGAGTAGACAGAAAACCACAGCAGGGATTTTCCATGCCCAAACACATATTCTAGAAGGAGAGCCCCATGGACTTCTCTTTTCCAATTCCTTCTTAGTCACATCTTCAATTTTCCAGAACAATGAGGATGAAAAGCAACGAGGGCTATTTGTATGAATTTATTTAGGGTGACTGAATTGTTTGGAATTAGGGCCATCTGGGGGAGCACAAATTTCACTCTAGGCCATCCCTTATTATAACAGAACACAGAGTATTGCACTTGCTCTTTTCTCTTCTAAACTCTAACAATATCATTTTTCTTGTGAAGGCTTTCCTGCTTTCATATGTCAGGCCAGAAAATGGAGACATCTTTGCAACTCTGAAGCCATTAAAACTGCTGGTTCTTTAAATGGTCTTGTGCATATGATAAGCCCTGGAACATATCATGGCTTCATAAGTGTCTTTCTTATCTTAGTTATAAAATAGCAGTTAAAAGTGTGGGTTCTGGGCTTAGACTACAGAGAGTCAAAACTTGATCCCACTATTTATCAGCTGTGTGACCTATGGTGAATTACTTCACCTCTCCAAATTCCATCTCACTATTTCTACAATGGAGATAATAATTGAGGGTACATGAGATCATGTTTGTACATAGCTTAGCATGGTGTTGGCCAGATAGCTAGCTTTCAACAAATGTGAGCTATTGTTTATATGTGGGTTATCATTACTACACAGTCTTCTGATTTTAAGAATTCTGTTGGGAGTATCACTATTCAGCTCTTCATTATAATCATAACTGGGTCATCCTAAGTTAACTCTGCCACAGAGGTGCTTCAGGCCTCACCTCATAGTGCACTGATATCAATTCATTTCTTTTTAATTTATCAAGGGACTTCCACTAGCTACTAATTTAGCAGAGCTCTGAATCTCCCTGTATGTCCTTGAGCTGAGATGTGCAAGATCAAGTACAAAGAGAGAAGAAAAAAAAAATACTAATTGCTTTCCAGCTGTTCATTTTCTTGTTTTTCAAAATGGCTCTTAACAGCAAACAGGAGACAGGAACAAGGTGGTTCTGAACTGGAGCTTGATTTAATGTGTCCTGGACATTCAACTTTCACTTTCCATCCTCTTTAAGCCCGCAATACATGAAATGCAGCCTGTAATGTGTTTAGTAAATGGCGAGGGGCCTGGAGGTCAAAGACAGTCTGGCATTAGAGGAAGATTCTGATCTTGTTCAGAAGTTGCTCTTACAGGCTGGCTTTTGACGGGATGGGCTTGATGATCCCCTCAGTGCTGGGGAGGCAGTGTAAGATTGATATAGGTCCCTTTGGAACAAGGAGAGGACAGCCTTTCTATATTCCTTTCTCATCTCTTTACTTTAAGCAGGTTGAAGTGGCTGCAGCTGAGGTCGGGTTCCCACTGAATCCACAGAGAAGGATGATTGCAGTGTAGCCTGCTGGTTGAGGTCTTCTGTGGGGGCAGCATAGGATGCCCTGACTTCCCTTCTGGGACAGGGCATGGTCCTAGGACAGTGCAGTGTACAGGCCATGTTTGCAGAGAAGGGAAGCTTTTGTTTTGGTGGGAAGATTCTCTGTTTCAATTCATTAACTTATTTTCTTTAAGACTCATCATGGTGTAAAGTCTATAAAATCTTAAAGGATATTACAGAAAAGAAATTTAGGGGGATAAATACTATTTTTCTACACCGTAGCTTTATTCAGAAAAAAAATTATATAAAATGTATAAGTCGAAGCAGAGATTTTAACTACTGAATTCATAACTCTGATACTAAATAGGTATTTTATTTTGGTCCCTTAATATTTCTGGATGTCTGTTTCCTCAGATCAAAAATGAGGAGCTGAAATAAATGAGGCTTTATAGCTCCTGTCAGATTTTAAAAACTTTATGGCTTTGCTAGAGGCTTATATAAAGAAATATATCCCCCTCCCCAGGCAGTTCTAGATAATGTGCTATTTTTCACAAACATTGCTTATATAGCATCTATTTTCAGTTTCCAATGAAATGGAGAACAATGTGACCCATTTAAAACCTGGCTCATAAGAGAATATTAGCCACTGGTTATCAATCCTTCTATTTAATTTTCTTGATAAGAACCATATGATAGAAACATTTCTTTGCTGCAAAACTAATAGCAGTCTAGACCGTATTTGATAATACTGTATATGTACTCTAAAATAGCTCTGAAAAATGGATTTCATATTTGTTGCCAATTCAATTTGGATGAATTGAGAAAAAGGAGAAAATCCACTTCTGTGCTCATCTGTCCCGAACAACTAAACAGTTAAAAAGACGTATGGTTCCTTTAGATCATTAGAAAACTGTAGCTGTTACTTTCCTTGTGGATGGCTCCTGTGTTTAGGATCAGAAATGATTGCTATTAAGATAATGAGAAATTTCTTTTTAGTTTTAGGGAAATATTCTTCTGTTCATAGACATGCTTTCTGAGGATGAGCTAAAGGATATTCACTAAAAAAGATGGGAGAATAACAGTAAATGGAAAGCAGTGTTATTTTAATAAGAGAGCACCATTATTTTAGGAAATAACTCAGTTGATAGATGTAGTTTCCTTCATTCTACCTATCTGAAAGCAATATGGATAATGTCTGTCTATGGTAGTTGAAAGAAATTATAAAAATCTGTTTCTCTAGAGACAGATTCGACTTGGATGTACTGGCTAAGTGATGTCAATTGTCCCTCATCTTGATATTCACTTTAAAACATAAAGTTTTTACTTCTAAGTTGGGGGAAAGCACCAGAGCATACGTGTATTCTGACACATATACAAGTCACACACAGTCATAGGCACATGCCACTTACACATACACACAGCACACAGACATATATGCAGGCGCACACATATAAACACCATACAAGAGGCACACACACAGGTACACATATTGCACACTGGCACACACATGCACACACACAGACTCCTTTGAATGGGTGATGATGGGAGGAGGACACAGTGGCAGAAGTGCCAGGTAAACAGGAGAAGGGAATTGGACTGACTGCGGCTTGGAAACCAAGTCCTAGAAGGGAGCAGATTGTGTGCTGCTCCTCACTTCCAATGAAGCTTAGGAAAAAGATGCCCAGGACAGGGGGAGAGCAGCACAGGGTACAAACTGGGGGAGCATTGTTGTCAGGCTGCTCTGTCTTTGGCTCACTTTTGCAAAGGGTGGAGAGAGAGGGAGAGGGAGAGAGAGAGAGAGAGAGAGAGAGAGAGAGAGAGAGAGAGGAGAGAGCAAACAAGGGAAGGAGAGCACTGAAGTGAGACGGAGGGTAAGCAGGAGAGAAAAATGGAGGGTGGGGAGGAGGGGACTCCTCGAAGATGGACTTGGCAGAGGAGGAAGATGACTTTACATCCTGGTTTGCTTACTGTCCAGGTATAATTGGAAATGTGCCCCTTCACTTTAAAAGCATCCCCATAATGATAATTGTCAACCTCTATCCACAGTGTCCCAAATGCTGGCAGCATACTCAATGGTAGGACACCAGTTTGGGGATTCTGAGGGTTGGAATTATACAATCAGGAAGGAAAATGACAAGGATTTATAGAACACTGGTGCAAGAAGTGCTATCTGTAGGAAGAAATGTCATTGCACTCTCTTGCATATTTAGATAATTTGATTATTAGACTTTTTGGGACTTAGATAGCTAGAGAAGAGATTTTATATCAAGAATCATGATCTTAAGGTTGGATGAGATTTTTTCCTTATTGGATTTCTGCCACTTCCTGTCTTCCCTTTCCTCTGAGATGCCCCAACAGTATCCATATCTTGTGTCATCCCTTTCCTGAATCCAGGCTGGGTTTTGTGACTTCCTTTTGGCCAATGGAATGGGGAAGAGATGATGGGTTACCTCTTCCAATATTAAGTCATGGGAAGACTCAGGATGCATGTTGGTGCTTGCCACCCTCTCCCTTTCCCTCTGAGGGAATCTGATGCCATTTCGTGAGATGCCTTATGGGGAGACCCGCATGCAAAGGAGCCAAAGTCACTAAGGACTGAGGCTGCCAACAGCCAGGTGAGCAAACTTGAAAGCAGATCCCCTTCTAGTCGAGCCTAGAGATGATGCGTACCCTGTATGCATACCTGGAAAAGACCACGAGACAGAGATGTGCATTCCAGCCATGCCCAGATTTCTGAATTAGAAAAACTGTGAGATGATCAATGTTTTGATGCCTTCACATTTTACAGTAATTTATTATGCATCAAGAGATAGTGAAGACAAGAATCTTTTTTGTCTCTTTGTGCTGCACATATATTGGTCTTCCTACCTCCCACTGACCAAACCTGGCTAAAGCAAAATCATACAAATAGCTGTCTGTGAACAATTAATTGAATGTTTACTGTTTACTAGCATGGCGTGATTTCAAAAGAGTTTATAAGGGAAAAGGCAACAGTGAGAGAGAGGATTTATATGCAGAGGAGGCTTTATCCTGTCAAATTTACCCAGGGCAGAGCTTGCCTTATTCATTGTCTAAACTCTCTACCTTAGTTTGGATCTGGTGGGTTCTCCAAAGTCCTATGCTTTGGAGGCTTGATCTCCAGGGTGGCCCTATTGGAAAGGAGTGAAACCTTAAAGAGGTGGGACTTAGTGGAAGGAAGTTAGATCACTGGCAGGTGCCTTATTGGAGCATCAGCTCCTGGCTCCTTTCCCTCTATCTCTCTGTTTCTTTGCTGCTATGAGATGAGGGAAGCAGATTTGCTCTAGCATATGCTTCCTGCCATGATGTTCTGCCTCACTACAAAGTAATGGATCCAACCAACCATGGACTGAAGTCTCTGGAACCATGAGCCAAAATAAATCTTTCCTTCTTATAAACTGATTATCTCAGATATTTTTGCAATGAAAAGCTGACTAACACACTCTCCAACTCTAATGGCTTAAAGTCTTAAAACCTGCACCTCTTATTAGACCATCAAAAGTACCCATTTCCAGCTGGGCGCGGTGGTGCAAGCCTGTGATCCCAGCACTTAGGGAGGCTGAGACAGGAGAATTGCGAGTTCAAAGCCAGCCTCAGCAACAGCGAGGCGCTAAGCAACTCAGTGAGACCCTGTCTCTACATAAAACACAAAATAGGGCTGAGGATGTGGCTCAGGGGTCAAATGCCCCTGAGTTCAATCTCCAGTACCAAAAAAAAAAAAAATACCCACTTCCATTTCTCATGGAACTGTTGGTAAGACTTGGACATCTTAGGCAGTTTTCCACTTGAAACCCCAGCCCTCTTCCTAGTTCCCTTCAATCAGGACACAGGCTGAGGACAGTTGAAAAAAACAGTGGCTCCATTTTCTGCAGCTGACTAGTAAAACTTTTGGCTGGCTCATTAAATATTGTGCTTTTGTTGATTTTAAAACATAGCTTACCTCTTAATGAGGCCATCACTTCTCTTTGATAAAGAGAAGTTTCATGGCAAGGTTCACTTTTTAAAAAAATATATTTTATACCTTTATTTTATTTTTTAATGTGATGCTGAGGATTGAACCCAATGCCTCTCATGTGCTAGGCAAGTGCACTAGCACTGAGCCACAACCTCAACCCCACAGTTCTCTTTTGAAAGGCAATAAAGCATGATAGTCGAGACATTGGTTCTGCATCTCCACTTCCTGCCTCAGGCTCTTGCTCTCAATTTTACCAATTGTGTGACCCTAGGCAATTTGTTCTATCTCTCTGTGGCTCCATTTACACATACAAATTGGATGATAATAGTTGTAATTGAATCAAGGAACATGTGTTCTTATTTAGAAGGACTAGAAGCTGGACAACTGTTTTAGGATGTCCAAAAATCAGGATCTGTGGATCACATTCCTGCAGGTGCTTGGGCACAAGGACGTTAATAGATGCAAAGTGACAGACTCTGAAAGAATAAATCTTAGCTACAATTACCATAATAATTATTTGGTACAAAATATTTTCTTGAGCTGGGACTATGTCCTTATTTAAAATTTGAGGATCTGCCACGAATTGAGAAACAACTCACCAGCATAGAATGGATTCTTAGATCCATACCCTCAAATTCCTCAAAAGAAATAAGAATTTTCTCTGCAAAGCCTTTAGGAGTCCTTTGGATTCACTGAGTGGAGATAAGTCTTGCATTACTCCAGGAAAAGGGAAACTGCCTAGGTGAGATGAGAACACTATAGAATCATTTATCGAACTTGCAAAGAACTGCAATTTGTAAAGTAAATGAGGCATTGTGGAGAAGCCATTCTGTTAGTCAAAGTAGGATGCAATTTAAGTTTCATTATTCCACAAAAGGGAGATGAATATAGGCCCAGTGATAATGCATAGATATTCACATCCTCCTCGTAAATGTTATTAATAACAATAGTTTTCAGTGGACTGAGAAATGTGTATGCATGTAATGTTTTATTTATAAAGACTGGAAATTAATATCTGTTGTGGAATAAAAATGCAGAACACACACATACGCGCGCATACACACACACACACACACACACACACACAAATTTCCTAAGAGGCTTGAGTGTATCTGTTCCCAGACTTTCTTCCTGCTAATCAACCCCCTTGCTTCACTGACATGGCTGATACACGTATGTGTGGGCGCTAGAGGTTACTGGTTGGAGCCACAAGTATTCATGGTGGTGATGAGAATATGTTATCCACATCCAGTTTCCCACAAGGGAGTAGAAGATATGGAGAGAAAAAAATGTATGAATAAGTATATTATATTTTTAAAAAGTGAAAATCTACAGTTTATACTAGTCTCCTAAAACTCAGAGTATTGTCGTGGGACCACCAGCATTGGTATCACATGGGAGCTTGTTAGAAATGCAGAATCTCAGATCTAAAACCAAACTATTCAACTTGAATCTGTACGCACATTAATGTTCTAGAATCACTTCTCTAGAAACACATGTGATTAAAACTCCAGTGCTTATGACAGCACGCCACAGATGTAAAAACTAGAACTCCTAGGTTCATATCCTGTTTCTGCCACCTATTTATCATCTGAGCTATTCTTTTTTAACCTAACCTCTCAGAGACTCACTGTTCTCATCTATAAAATGGGAATGAAAACAATATTATCCCACTAGATTGTTAGCTGAATAAACACAGTTTTTGTTTTTACAATGCTGGGGATCAAACCCAGGGCCTCAGGCTTGCTAGGCAAACTCTACCACTGACTACATGCCCAGCTCTTGCTAATAAAATGAATAATTATAGAATGCTGAGAACAGTGGCTGACATGCAGCAATGAAGTGTCAAATAAATGTTGGTTAAATAAATGTTTTTAAAACTCAGTGCAACATAATCAAAGTTTTAGATTGTTTTATGGAATAAATTTATGGAAAATATTTCTATGGTTCATTTGACCAATTTCTCCATATTCTCACTCACTACTTCCCCACACCCACTCTGGCCTGCCTCTGAGCATTGCATATTTCTTCACTTTGTGCTTGTTGACCCTGTAATATGATTATTTGTTTATTGCTCTGCCTTCTACACTAGACTTTGACCCTCAAGGACAAGGATGAAAGCTTAGTATTTTGGTCTCCCTCCCATATGGCCACAAAAAGATGATCAACAAATGCTTATAATCCCCAATACCCACCCACCCCTCCAAAAACAATGGGTAGTCCTGGCATGGTGGTGTGTGCTTGTAATTCTAGCGGCTTAGAAGACAGGCAGGAGGATCACAAGTTCAAAGTCAGCCTCAGAAACACCTAGTGAGGCCCTAAGCAACTTAGAGAGACCCTGTTTCTAAATAAAATATAAACAAAAGATCTGGGAATGTGGCTAAGTGGTTAGGTGCTCCTGTGATCAATCCTTAGTACCCCCCCCCCCAAAAGGGCAGAAGTTTGGTTTATCATTGTTTCCTCATCTTTCTTAAGGCCTAGACATTTCTTTGTTTTTCTTATGCATTTTTCATTTTATATTTTAGAGACCAGAATATATCATGTAACTGTGAAGGAATTTGAGACACAACAACCCAAAATATAGCACTTGGTATATTGATTATTTTAAGTAGAAGGCACTTGAGAAAGAGCAAATGCAGGGAGAAGCTTTCTCTGAACTCCTGTCTGCTTAAAGACAGATATTCCAAAGAAAGTCAATTGTCTTTAATCCACTTTAATTTCGTGAATCAGGGATCAACTCCTTTTGCAGAAGAGGACACCAGAGGTCAACACCACACTTAGAAAATTTATTCACAAACTATTCTATCTCCCATCTGTTCTTCTAAAGGCCTACTCATTCTTTCCTAAAAATCATATGCTTCTCCTAAGTGGATTACATCTCCTCTCCTTTCCTCTATTAATATAGCACATAAGCTCTCAAATCTCACTTTTTTGGGTATTCACTTTTTTTTTTCTCCACCTGAAATGTTACATGCATGTAATGTCAAAAATTAAGTGGGCATGCCTTTTCTCCTGTTAAACTCGCCCATTATCAGTCTATCTTACAGACCTAGCTCTCAAACTTGTGAGGGCAGAGGGAAAGCCTTTCTTCCCACATGATATCATTTCATCATCAATCAATATTTATGGAAAGCCCATATATGTTGCTATGTGTATTTCTTGGTTTACTAAATATGTCTTTATATTATTTATATCATTTTTGGAAATAGAACTTAGTACTGTCTTGAGAATACAAAACACAGCAGATTTCTACAAGATAATAGGTCCACGGAGGACTCTTTGCTATAAGTTAATTTGGCTTCTGCATGCTTCACTGAGAGCAGAATGTTAATTCCCTAAGCTGTAGCCCTTTGGACATATGTTACAGCCTGTGTTAGGTCCTAGGTATTTGGACCTAATTAAGGCATACAATCTTGTCTTTAAATTATCAACATCATATTAATAAACTAGCTATAGAAAAGCAAAACTATTATATACTATGAAGAAGTGGAATTTATTCCAGGAGTGAAAGATTGATTTAACATCAGAAAATAAATTAATATAATATGACATATTACATTAAAAAGAAAAACTATATTTTCATCTAATAGATATAGAAAAAATTCTATAAAATCTACTTCCCATTCATGATAAAAAAACCACTCAAAAACTAGGAATAGAAGAGAACTTCTTCAAATTGATAGAGAGGATCTATGAAAAAACCATCAGCCAAGATCACATTGAATGGTAGAAGACTGATAAAAAAAATTTCTAAAAATTTCTAAAATTTGCAGGGCACAAGTTCATAATCCCAGCAACTAGGGGTGCTGAGGTCGGGGGATTGCCAAGTTCAAAGCCAGCCTCAGCAACTTAATGAAGCCCTAAACAACTTTGTAAGACCCTATCTCAAAACAAAAAATAAAAAGGGCTGGAGATGTAGCTCAGTGATAAAGCACCTGCAAGTTCAACTTCCAGTACAAAAACTAAAAATCCAAAATTAAATTGTAGTGATGGTGGCAAAATTCTGTAAATATAGAAAAACATTGAATTGTATACTTTAAGCATGTAAACTTTGTGTTATATAAATTATACTTCAATGTTACTGTTAAAAAGGCATTGTAATTTTAAAAAATGACATGGCATAAATGGTAGCTAACCTTTTTCTGAGCACTGAGGGTATGCTGGGCAGTGCACTAAACTCTTTAAATATGTAATTTCCACAATCACACATAAGGTAACATAACATCGTTTCTATCCTTATCTTACAGATGAGAAAATGTGTGCTTAGAAAGCTTAAGTAATCACCAAGGTTACATAGCTAGCAAGTGGTACAGCTGGGATTTGGTTGTAAATATCATCCGACTATAAGCTACAGTGGGAGCAAAAGGGAAGGACTTTCCAAATTACTGCTATTGAACACATGCTCATATTATTAAGGATTTATGCCATTATAATTCTGTGATCTTTTATAGGGTTGTTTCCCTTGGCATTGGGAGGTGGGGTTGAACTTGCAAGAGAGTGCTCACCTGAGTCATAAAATGTTCCAAAAGTGGGCCGAGCTGAAAAAGGAACTCAGGCTTGGGGAAGTCACATACCTATTCATTTACCTTGCAGCAATGATAACAATATTCTATCAACTAATTGTCAACATACATAGCCTAAGAAGAGAGGGAGATCAGTAGATGGAAAATTACTAAAAGGGAAATTGAGTGACACAGGGGATTTTGGCTAAACTGTCCTTATAGGATTCTTGTTGAACACAGGGCAGGGTGATCAGATATCACCTAGTGGTCAAGGGAGGATGAGGGAACCAAACAAATATTGAGGGTAGGGAATTCTTGCTAAATCATCTTATCAGGTTTTTCACTGAAATCGGATTTTATAAGGAAGAATACAGATAGCCTAGGAGAAGTTTTAGAAGCCTGGTCAAAGTTTGGTCAAGAAAAGAATCTTTATCAGTATCTATGAGACATCTCAAAGGGAAAATAGAATAAGCTCAGAATAATTTTAAAGTGATTCTAAAAAAATTAGGTGCATGGAAAGTAGATTTTTATTTGGGTCAACAGTTTTTGTAAACTATCTTTCTTAGAATAGTGATTGTTAATTCTCTAAGTGACTTTTAAAATGTTATAAGAAGTCATAGCTGTATAACAACAACAATAATAGATGCTTATAAAAATAAGGACATGGACACTTGTACATATCTTTTGTAAAAACATAGGGACTCACAGAAATGAATTACATCACGTTTTCAGATGTGCATGAAATCAGTACTAGTAAGTACTCAGGATCATCTCTGTCCTTTTGGGCGGACTTAGGAGGAAGCTAAAGAAACTTGGGCTCAAGGCCCATCACTTTCAATATGTCCCTTGTAAGAACCTTGAAGGGGCTCTAGTAATTCTATATTATTAATTTTATATTCTTTTTTTTTGAGGAGAGTAATTTTACTGAAGTATAACATTGCATTTTAAAAAGTGGATAATTTTGCATTATTCTTTCTCCACCTCCCTAATTGTTTAAAACTGCACAGTAGTGTGTGTACTGTCTTCTCTCCACCTTGCTTCCATAGAGAAACTCTTGTGCTCCATTCTCTCCCACCTCAACTGTAGAAGCAGATGCAGCTTACTGAACATCTCCTTGAGGTCTAAGTGGTTTGTGCATCTGGTTTGCACTTTGATAAAGACATAAATGACATAATTATGGCTTCCTCAGGGTGATGTAATGAGCTCAAATTCTCAACACTAAATTTAAAAAATAGATAGACATAAATGCTATCATTTGTGCTCTTAATAAAAAGGTACATGATGGGGGTATTGACACAAAATAACAACTCTGCTTTAAAAGAAAATAGTTTATTTCAAGCCAAATGTGAATTATGAATGACTCATTCCACCATGGAAGAAGTTATATGAACTTTTATAGTCATAGGGGAAAAAAAGGAAATCATAAGTCGGTATATTTACCAAATACAATGGTGGGAATATTAGGTAAGTGGATTACTGCAAAGAAGGGAAATCTTTTCTATAATTTTCAGATATTATAACATTCTTAGGTTTAGAGTTGGTGGAGGCTAGAGGTCTGCTAAGGTTAGTGATACATTCCACAGATTTTATCTAATAGTCATGGGGATATTAGGTCAGATATAGAGGTTTGAAAGTAAAAGGGACTAAGACAGCTCAAGATAATTTTGATTTTTGATCTGCAACATTCCATCTCTTCACAATCGCCATGGTCTAGTCACCCAAGTTCAGTCTGCTGAATCTTTAATATAGATGTGGCTTCTTCAGAGAACCTCAGTTCACAGGCAAAACTGGGCTACAGTAACATCTATGAAGAAATGAGTTAAGTCTTTGGTTTCACAACTAACTCAAAGTGCCATTAGTGCTCATGTGGTTATTCAAAAGCTCT
Organism: Geosciurus inauris; assembly: GCA_004024805.1. Taxonomy (NCBI): domain Eukaryota; kingdom Metazoa; phylum Chordata; class Mammalia; order Rodentia; family Sciuridae; genus Geosciurus; species Geosciurus inauris. Next base: position 35,972 of record PVHX01003720.1, on the reverse strand, counting down.
AGACATCTGTGTATAGTCGATGGGCAGCATGTAGGGGTCTATAGAACTTAAACTATATCTGGTGCATCAGACTATATTCTGGGAACTCTGTCTTATTAGTGGAAGAGCATAATTTTCAAAAAGGTAAAATTACATAAATAAGTTGGACATGTGTCCAATATTTGATTTGACTCCATTAATTAAAATCCACTTAAAATGAGACTTTTGACTTATAGAGGTTTATATTCTGTGCCAGACAAAATTCATTTGAATTGTCACCACTCGAAATCCTTTTGCATAGCTACAGGCAGAAAAAATTTGCACTGTTATTCATTTTCTGTAACTTAAACCCTATTCCTACAGTTTTAACATTGCCTAGTCTGTCAGAGGCAATCTAGAAAGTGCACAACCTATAGAATTAGATAATCCCTAGAGGGGCTACTAACAATGTCTTGAACTTCCCTGAAAGGAAACCAGGAATTACTTTGGCCCACTTCCAAATCTTGGACCAATTTTTCTATAGGAAGAATGTTACTGAAGAGGACAAGATGCAGCAGAGGGTAATTAGGTCAGCAGAAGCTCTTGAAATCATGCATTATATGGACACATTATAGGACTGGGGTTATTTTCAGTCTGGCAAAGACAAGCTACATTGATGACATTGGTTCAAGTTACAAAATACTGAAGAATTATCATGAAGCAAAGGGCTATTCTTATTCTGTGTATTTCCAAATATTAGAACCAGGTTAAAGGCAGGGGTAGGGTGGGGTCTGCTGGGAATGGGAGTGGAAGTTAACCAAAGCAGATTTTAACAAGTGAAACACTTGTTCAGAAATGAAAGTGCTAATTTGTTGTCCCTTGTCATGAAAAAAAAAAAATCTAAGCAAAAATTATAAAATTTTCTGTAGAAATTTTGTGAAGGAGATTTTTATATTTTTAAGAAGCTTGGAGTAGGAAAACATTGTCCTATAGAAATACAATGCATCTCATATAACTTTATGAACTTGTGTAACTTTACTAGTGTAACTTTAAGTTTTCTTGTAGACAGATTAATAAAGTAAAAATAAACAAATTAGGTTGATTTTAATAATATACCTTGCTTAGCCTAATTTATACAAATCATCATTTCAACATGTTATCAACACAAAAACAACGATTCTTTTTGTTTGTACTGCTAAACAAAAATTACAAGACTCCGTTATTTTGGACTAAGCCTCTGTGCAGGGCCCTAACAGACCAGACCAAAAATCAAAATGGAGACATCCATGCTAAAGTTCTATGTTACCAAATTGCCACTAATTTTTCATCTGACCTCCTTAGAAATCTAGAGAGGGAGGGAGGGTGAGAGAAAAAAAAAAAAAAAAAGAGGAAGGAGAGAGAGGAAAAAAAAGTTCAATTTCCCAAACAGACCAGTTTTAACTGGCATAATAATGAAGTTTCCTCTGCTTTAATGCTTATCAAAAAAAAAAAAAAAAAAGTAACCTGAAGCAACCTGATGTTAAGGAATCAATTATTTTTCTGTTTCTTTGTTTCTGTGTCCTTACCTTAAATCAAAACAATCAACCTGATTTTTGTTCTTTGTTTCTTCCTTCTTTAGCTCTTCTCTGTCTATAACACCAACTTTTTTTGCTCACTCTGTTGTGGCACTTACTCTGTTTTATAAGTAAAATGTTGAGCAGTTCTAGAATAAAATCAAGCCTATAAATTAAACTATATTTGTTATAATTTTTTATTTGACGGTACTAAATTTCTGAAATCCACCATATAGCTTATAGTTGCCAGCATGTCTCAATTTAGACTGACCACATATCAAATGCCTCATAATGACATGTGGCTATTGGTGGCTCTCTTACTGGACAGCACAGATATAGATCACTTGTTCTCAAAGTGAGTTTGTTAGATTGCTGAAATCAGAAGCTGATTTCCTGAGTCTGAGATGGAGCCCGGGAATTTGCATTTCTAACAATTTTCCAGCTAATGCCAATTCTCCTGGTCCAGGCATCATAATTTAAAAACCATTGGTTTAGACAAACCTAAGATATTTACACATGAGAAGAGAATGGCTTCTTTGTGCAATGGATATATATTTTTGGCTTTTTTCACTCAGTTTTGTGAGATAATGGTCCTCACACAGTGAAACTGAAACTTTTGGAGTTGACTCCAAGTGAGCCTTCTTTTCTTAGTCTTTACGGAATGTTCCCTCTATATCTTTTTCTTTTTTTTTGGTACCGGGGATTGAACTCAGTGTACTCGACCACTGAGCCACATCCCCAGCCCTATTTTGTGTTTTTTTATTTAGAGATAGCGTCTCACTGAGCTGTTTAGTGCCTCGCTATTGCTGAGGCTGGCTTTGAACTTGCGATTTTCCTGTCTTAGCCTCCCAAAGTGCTGAGATTACAGGCATGCGACACTGTGCCCGGCTTCCTCTATATCTCGATCTTATTCTTGAGTTCCTAACATTTTATTTGCATTTGACTTTCAACAGAGGCATGTCTATACATTTCATTGAGCATATATGAAAATTAATGTAAGAATAAGTCAAAGGTGGTATTGAAGATCTTGCATTCTTATAAAGAACGTTTGCTGGTGGCACACATACCTTCCCGTGTTTTCCTTTTGTAACATTTCCATCAGCTACTACACCCATGAATTTATTTATATCTTTCTTTATAAATTTGACAACCTGTGTCATAATTTCTTTAAAGCTTACTAATTACATAAAATACTTTTCATTTTCCTTAAAACTATACCTTTTCATCTCTAAGAGGAGCTTTCCTAAATTTGTTATTTCAGGACTTGGCAAGTATGACTAATATCTAATGTACTGACACCACATTATTTTCCAAATAGAATGTGTGTATATATGTCCTTGTGTTAAATGGGCCCCTAAAGGTCCACATATTAAAAACCTTGGTCAGGCTGTGGCACTATTGGGAGGCAGAGAGACATTTAGGAGATACCTAATGGAAGGAAGTTAGTTCATTGGGGAGAATGCCCTTGAAAGGGATGTCGAGACCTCAGCTCCATCTAGTTCATTTTGCTTCTCAACTGTCATGAGGTGAACAGTTTTCCTTGGCCACAGTGCCTATCATGATATATGGTGGCACCTGGGCCCAAGGCAACTGAGCTATGAACTGAAACCTCTGCAACCATGAGCCAAAATCAAACTTTTCTCCTTTTAAATTAATTTATCTCAGGTATTTATTACAGCAATAGAAAGCTAACACATGGCTGCAGCTAGCAAGGTCATAGAGGTGGGGCTGCCCAAGCCCTTTGAGGCCCACATTCCACCACTGTGTTTCCTGGATGCCACACATGGAGTTTCAGTATTTAATGTTTGCTCTGCTGGGTTTTGATCTTGCTTGGATCTGATTCCTCCTTGCTATTTTTCAATTCCTCCCTTTTAGCATTGGAATATTTACCCTGCACTCTTGGATGTTAAAAGTATGTAACTTATTGATTGATTTTTAAAGTGGTTCACAGCTAAGAATTTGTCTTGCCTCTCAGAGGAGACTTTAGACTTGGACCAAATTATTCAGCAATGCTGGAACAATTAAGCCTTTGGGGACTCTCAGAGATGGACTGAATGCATTTACATGTGAGATGGATGTGAGCATTTGGGGGACAGTAGCAGAATGTTATAGTTTGGATCTGGAGTGTTCCCCATAGTCTCATGTGTTAAAGGCTCGGTCCTCAGCCTGTGGCACTATTGGAAGTGATGGAAACATGAGGGGGTGGAGTCTAATGGAAGGAAGTGATGTCCCTGAGGGTGTACCCTTGAAGGGGATATTAGAACTCTGGCTCCTTCCTCATTTTTTCTTTTTGATGTCTGACCACCACGAAGTGGACATCTTTGCTCCACCACACATTCCCCACCATGATGTTTTGCCTCACTGGAGATCCAAAGCAATAAGACCAAGAGATAATAACCTGAAACCTCTGAAACTATGAGCCAAAATAAGTTCTTTCCTCCTTATAAATTGATTATCTCAGGGATTTTGGTGAAGCGACAGAAAACTAACCCTGATTAGTTCACCTTGGGAACTTTAGTTAGGGTCTTGCATGTCCGCATTTATCTGTTGGACCTGTCTGTCTATATCCACAGGAAATTCCTTTTCAACCTACACTACTAAAACCTACTTTCCTTGCACAAATTATTTTGGTTTAGTTCCATAAAAATCATCTGTTAGTACCAAAGCAATTATGAAGATGAGGGATGGGGGGAGAGGGGAGAGAGAAAGGAGAGAGAGAGGAATAGGACAGCTGGGGAGAAAGGTGGGGGTGGGTGGAATTACATTTCAGTCTACTGGAAAAGGAGACAGGCCTGGATATTCTTCATAGCCAAGAGGACAAAAGGTTCTTTTCAGTTGATGCAAAGAAAGACAGATCTTTATTTTCATGTAACCAAGAAACAAAAGTTTCTTCTTTGCAGAATATTCTGGAACACAGCAGGAGCCATTTCCCACAGTTATCAAAGGCACAAGGTTTCCATCAACTCCAAATATGGATGGGATTGGACTCACATGTGAGCCAGGAGCACAAGGTCCTCATCAGGCTTCTGCTACAGAGGGGAGGGTGATTCAAGTTGGAGAAATTCCTAAGTAGAATAATAATTAATGGTTTAAAAATAGAAAATATAGAAAGTTTCAAAATGTAAATTAAAAATTTCTTATGATTATACTTTCCATTAAAAAAAGGATGAATTCATATCCATCGTGACTTAGAAATGCCGTTTAAGAATGGGACTGTGTACTCTAAAATATATAGCATGCAAAACAATGTATTTCGATTATTTTTGCTCAAATGCTACCTTAATTCTCAGCAAATCCAGAATTTTAATTTTAGAGAAGCAAATTATAGAGTTTCCAAAAGATTAGTTATAGGTTGTTATTTTTTTAAGATTAAGATCTGGTTATGTGAATTAGTTTATAAACACTTATTGAATACCAACAATGGGAATTTAAGGATGAATAAAATGTAGTCATTGTCTTGAGGGAATTTATACTCAAGTTCTACAGGAAGTCATGTAAGCAATGATTATGATGGAACTTCTTCAAGAATAGCAAGCCACTTGCAGGCTGTGGGAGTTTGGGAAAGCTTTGCAAGGGTTAATAATTTGAACAGTGTTGTAGGCAATGAGTGGCTAAGGTAGGCTGTGGAGGGGAGGAGCAGGATTGGAACGACAAGAGTTCTGCCTTTGTGTTCAAAGGACATCATGTACAATACACATAATTGGAAATAACATAGTATTTGGAACCAACAAGCATCTGGTTTTGGAGTTACAGAGAAGGCAGTTTCAAGCCAATTGAGATCAATCTTGTGTGCAGAACATGGGAGTTTTGAGAGTATGGGAGTTCAAAATGGAGAGAACTGAAGGGAGGGATATAAGTAATCATAGTAGTCAGAGCAAGAAACGATGAAGTTTAATTACTAGTATCCTGATTCTGTACTCTGTATATCATCAATAGGGACTTAATATATTTTAATGTCAAACTCCTTTTTGAAAAACAGATTTGGGCTGAGGTTGTGGCTCAGTGGCAGAGCACTTGCTTCGCACCTGTGAGGCACTGGGTTTGATCTCAGCACCACATAAAAATAAATAAACAAAATACACTGTGTTCATGTATAACTAAAAAATATTTTAAAAAAAGAAAAACAGATTTTAGTTTGTTAACCAGTAATCAGCAGTTATTTATTTTTCAAGTTTTCTTTTTCTCCTTTTTCTTCTTCTTCCTCTTCGTCCGCCTCCTCCTCCTCTTCTTCTTTTTCCTCTTCTTCCTCTTGTGCCTCTTCTTCCTCTTCTCCTCCTCCCCCTTTTCCTTCTCCTTTTGGTTTTGTTTTTTGCAGTGCTGGAGATCAAACCAAGGACCTTATATGTGCTAGGCATGTGCTCTACCACTGAACAACAAACACCCCAGCCATGCAGCTATATATGGATTGTCCATTATGCTTCTGTAGTCACAGAACTCTATCACTGGAATAAAGGAAGTCCTATGATCTTTGAAGCTAGCACATCTTGTGCATTTTTAATTTCACCACTTGTTTCTGTCATGTTGGGTAAGTCACATACACTCTCAAGGCTTCATTTTTCTCATCTCTAAAATGGAGATAGTACATCACAGAGTGTGAGGATTGAGTAAATAAGCCCAACAGTGCCTGAAATGTGTGCATCACTGCTTCTTCTATAACACCTTCCTGGGTATGAAGTGTGATTTTTTTCCACTTAGTACACTTGAAATTAAGTGATGGACAATTCTTGTTTTGTACCCTTCGAGTAATCTCAAAAGTACACAAATCATTAAGACATTCCTGAATATGAGAAAGTAATAAAAACAGCACAGACAGTATTCAAAACTAATCATAATAGAGTTAACTCAAACACAAAATCATCTGAGAAAATATACAGGTCATATGTACTGTTAATTTTTCATAATAATTACATTGTATGAGTGTTTATTAAATGCCAGATATAGTCAGTTTTGTTATAACATTACATATATGCTTCTAAAAACCATTATGCTATTCAAAATTGGCAATAACCACCACAGCTTATGGGGAAATGGATTTAGGGGTACAGTAACTCCCAAAAGTCTTATCAGTAATACATTAAACACACACACACATGCACACACACAAATACACAGAGGAACCTAATAAAATGCTATCAGTTTTTTTTACACATGTTCAATGTTTTAAAAAATCATAAATGATCAAATAAGTATGGCATTCTAATTTGGTACTTGTTTGTGAAAATGAGTGTCAGAGGGCTGCAGCATGGTCATTGCTGTAAAGGTGTGGAAAAAAGGTTGTCTGCAACCTGATGGGAAGGTGTAACACCAGGTGAGGACAGAGGTGATTTGCAGCACACGGTGAACTGAGGTAGTTGTGCATATGTGTGTTTTGCATGTTCCCTACAGACTCAGTTCAATTGGGTGTGGTTTTCTATTTGTTTCCTTTGTGTTTCTTACATGTGACATTGGCATAAATAAACACAGTAGCCTTAATGTGCTCAGATCTTCTCTAATATGCTCATTTCATTGGAACTAATTTGCATTTTCAAAATAAGCACTTCAATGGATCTGACTATACTATTTCAGGTGCTTTATTTATTCATTTATTTAATCCTCCCAATAGTCCTTTTGATTTGGTGCAATTACTGTTCTCATTTTATTAATGAGCAGATTGAGGCAAAAAAGTTTTGATAAAGATCAAAACTTACCAAGCAACAAAGCTATTATACTCCTTCCAATGTATTGTATTATGCTAATGATCATAATACATTTAGTGTTTCCACAAGACTTTGAAATTGAATTTATTTTGGAAAGGTCCACTTTAAATAATTCTTAATATGTGATAATCATTGTATCTTATTTAAAGTTTTCATGTTGTAGTTATAATCTATTTTTCTGACATCTTCTCTAGCAAGGTGGGAAATACAAAGTTATTGTGTTATTTCTTACTGTCTCTTAAACAGAGGTCCAGTTGAAAGTAGTGTAGTCTTACTTAGTGCTTAATATATTTAGCCTTAAGCTCACCTTTCTCTTTCCTCACTGATAATGAAGCTAAAAGTAATAGCCAGTGAAGTCTAATACAGGGGTTCCAATCATTCTATAAACATGCTGTACTCCATTAGCATTCAAAATGTTTTTTGCTTTGTGTATTTCCTTAGTGCTCCTGGATCCTCCTCATTACACAAACTCTTTATGGAATAGAAATATTTAACATAGAACATCTTGAGTGCTTTTCATTTTTGAGGAGTAGCCTTTTAGGTTGCTAAATAGGCACTTCACAATTCACATCCCACTGAGAGCTGGTAGCAAGCGGGAATGGATGAATAAGCACTGATACTTTGAATGGGCTTTTTGGTACAATGGTGACTAACACCTGCCTCTAAGGTGCAAGGTTTTGGGGGGTTATGGAATGAGATCAGACTTTGGAGCTGGTCAGAAATACACTCAGGTCTTCACTCCTCCCTTTATTAACTGTGTGACTTTGGCCAATTAATTCTCTAGTTTCAGTTTCTTTAGCTATAAAAAAATGATCTTTTATCATGTTTTGTGAATTAATGAGGTAAAGCATGCTATGCACATAATAAGAATAAGTTTAATAGTTTAATAGATTACATGCCAACGTAAAAACACTACAGCCTATTGTTATAGTTTGGGTGTGAGGTGTTCCCCAAAAGTGCATGTGTGAGATAATGCAAGAAGATTCAGAGGAGAAATGATTAGGTTGTGAAAGTCTTTACCCAATCAGTGAATTATTCCCGATAGGAATTAACTGAGTGATAACTGAAGTGGTAGAGTGTGGCTGGAGGAGGTGGGGCATTGAGGGCATGGCTTTGGGATATATATTTGTATCAGGCAAGTGGAGTCTCTCTTTCTGCTCTCTGATCACCACGAAAACTACTTCCCTCTGCCACAATCTTCTGCCATGATGTTCTGCCTCACCTTGAGCCCTGAAGAATGGAGCCATCCTTCCATGGACTAAGACCTCTGAAACCCTGAGTCCTCAAATAATCTTTTCTTCCTCTAAAATTGTTCTGGTCGGGTCTTTTCGTCACAGCAGCAAAATAGCTGACTAAAATACCTCAAGAGATCAAATTCTGGGTTGCCGGTCTGAACAGGACAAGCCTGAGATTAGAGATAAAGTATGGACAGGTAATCTTGTGATGCTCAAATAAGCAGAAGACTGAGAGGGGAGAGGTCAGGCCAGAACACTCAGAGAGGGACTAGGGCATGCTTGCAGAAGAGGGTTGGTTTGGGAGCAAATCTCTTCAACAGGGGCTTCTGTTCCTAAGCAGAGTCTTGAAGTTATACAAAGAATGTCCATTGCAGACAGTGACCCCTAATGTAAGCTATGGACTTTAGTCAACAATAATGTACCATTATTGGCCCATTAATTGTAACAAATGTAACAAATACACTAATATTAATAACTAAGAAAACTGGAGTGAGGCAAGAAGGTGTAGGAGAGCTTTTAGTACTTTCTGCTCAAATTTTTCTGCAACAACAATTTGTTTTAAAAAAACAGAAAAAAGAAAGTCTATTATTTTTAAAAAAATGTTTTTCCATTTTTCCAACTTAGCTTCCTTTATTCTTTCTTTTTAGACCTCTCTGACTACAGCTGTCAAGACTGGTCCAGTATGTCCCTGGGCTTGCCTGGAGGAAGCATGAAGTAGAGCTGGAGTGTGCTTTTGGATTGGTGGTTGATTCCACCAAGTGTGGTGGTTGATTCACAAGCCACACTTTCCTGGAGGGGGATTTGAGTGCATTGGTTCATTTCACCCACTTGAGGATCAGCACTCAGGGTTTGGTGGCTCAGAGTATAGGCTATGGTGTCACATGGACTTGAGATCACCCACTGCTTCTCTCTAAGCCAGTGGATAAGTCTGAGCCTTCATTTTCTCCTCTGAATATGGGATACTATTACTGAGCCTCTTGTAAGAATTAAAGGGAATCATTTGTGGGAAGTGCTTGGCATAGTATCTGGTACATAGTAAATAATTGCTTTAGTTATCTGTGCTTCATAATAAACCAAAGCATAGTGGCTTAAAACAGTGATTTGTTATTTCTCATGTTTTTGTAGACCAGGAATTCAGGGATGATCCACATGTGCATCTTTTTTCTCTGTTACAGAGTGTCAGCTGGGGTCACTCACTTGGCTGCATTCAGCTGGTGGTTAGACTGCTGGAAGGTTTTAGATAGCTGTGTCTCCATGCCCCTCCATGCACCTTCTCTCTCCCTGTGGCTGGCCTGGGCTTTCTCACAGCATGGTGGTCTCACGGTGGAAGGATTTCTTACATGATGTCTGGTTTCTGAGAGAAAAGAAGTGACCAGCTCTCTCAAAGGCTCAGTCTGAAACTGGCATATGGTCACTCTTCTACATATAGTCTATTGGAAAAACAAGTCATAAAACCAGCCCTGATTCAAGGGAAGAAGAACAGCACATGCCTATTGGAAGGATAGGCAGCCATCTTTGAAGGTGATCACAGTACTCACGTTATTATTTCCCTGGGATTTGGTTTGCCATCTTGCACAATAAGACAGAATGAAGAGTTCCAGTTCCTGTGGGAACTGAAGAATGGGTGTGGCCAAGGGGCCATTCTAACTTGGCCATGGCATCTTCTCTTAAAGTCAAAAAAGCATCTGCACATTTATAGTATTGCTGTTTTTTTCAACAATGTATATTCACTTAAGCATATCATCTACTTTTTAATTTATTTCATGTTGTGGGATTATATTGAGACATTTAAAAAAAATACCTAAAACAAACATAGACACACTACTTATGTCATTTTCTCCTTTTATTAACACCACAGAAAAAAAGAAATTTGATTTAAAAAGTGAACCTACACTGGCTGCTGTATTCAAGTTTTTGTTGTTTGCTTTTCCTTTGGAGTGGAATGTCCTTCTCACCGTCCTTCTTTCCCCCTCTGTGGGCAAAGGAGCACTTCCTTATCTTTCAAGACGGATCACATGTCACTTCCTTTATGAAGATCCTATTGACACACTAGCCACCAGGTAAACTTGACTACTCCCTTTTTTGAGGCCCCACTGCACCCTGAAAGCTTCCAGCTACTAACTGTAACTTTCATTGCACTCATATATTTATAAAGGCTAATCAGGTCACTGAATGGCTGGTGACAAAAACTAATTCCTAGGTGCCTACCTTGTGCTGCATGAGGGATACAAAGAGAAACAAGATGAACTCCTTGTTCTTGGGGAGTTCACTATTAGAGAAGGTAATCAGGAAATTCGTAAAGTGTAATCTTAATTTCAGGGCTAGAGATCTGTGTATTATGCAAGCATTGGGAAGAGGCACTTTAACCAGCAGGATGGGGGTTTTGTTTAGTAGAAGGCTCACAGAGAAAGTTTTGTGTGCTACAATCGTATGTTTATCAGTCATTGTGTTATGATCTCAAACATTTCAACTACAGCACAAGTCATTTTGGTGCTGAAGTAGTGGGAATAGGTATCAGGAATAACTTTTGTGGTCTCAGGGAAATGGTGAGAACTGTGACCCATTTTCCCTTAGAGGAGACAGGGATTTTCTATGGATAAGGGCTTTCCCACTCTTTTAGAAAGCTATGATAATCCTAGTTAGGGTCAGAATTTCTAAGAAATTTTCAAGGTGAACATAAGGGCACTGTTTTAGACTGTTTAGTTTTAAAAAAGACACAAAAAAACATTTGAGCAAATACAAATTACCTTCCAACTCATCTTTACCTGATGGGCTACTATAATAGTCAGCTTTTAACAGGTTATGCTGCTGTAACAAATGGACCCCAAGTCTCAGTGGTTTACAAAAAAGATTTATGTCTCACTGACATAACACATCCACTTCTAATTAGCTGTGGCTTATCCACTTCTGATTGGCTGTGGCTTTGATCTATGATCATTTTCATTCCAGGGTTCTAGATGAAGGAATAGTGCTTTTCTTGGACTGGGTACTTTAAGGGGGCAAACAAAATGCTGAAAACATGGTAATTCCTAAAGTTTTCTGCTAAAGAAAATGACACGTTACTTCTACTCATATTTAATTGGTCAAAAAAAAGTCACATGACCAAGCAATGAAGGGGTAGCAAATGCAATAATAATACCATAGCAACACAGCCCTGAGATTGGAAGCTGATGTTTCTGAAGACCAAGAAGTCAAACAAAAGGAGCTTTATAACCTGTAGAAGAAATTTAAAAAGAAGAACCAACACTTCTTTTCTTATAAACAAAGTTTGAAATCTTCAGAAATAGAAATTATACCAAGGAAAATTTTGATGTCTTTCCCTACCAAACCAAACCAACAACAACAAGAATAAGAACAACAAAAACAAAACCAGACTAATGAACAATAAGGGGAGTATTTTGCATTGGGTATATACCTATGAAGGGACACATTTTTACTCTGTCTGAATGAGTTTTGGCAGATCACAGAAGGCATTTAAAGGAGAACATGGATTCAAATTGAACACTTTCATGATCTAGCATCATTGTTCATGACTGGAATGTTCTGTAATCATTTATTGCCAACTCCAATTCTACTCACCTTTTTACATTTGCATAAATGTCATCTTTTCTAGGAAACCCTTCTGGATCTTTCCCATCTTTCTTAGATTTAGTCGTACTTGCATCTCTACTTAACATACTTCACATGTCTTTATTGCAGTTAATTATTACACCCACTTCCTACTCACTCAGAGAACTGAATTCTTTGAGGATAGAAATAGTGTTTTATTCACTTTGGGGTCTCTGCATTGTTCCGTGCAGAGCAGTGCACAGGAAGGAACACAGCCATTCATTTATGGTTGAAGTTCATGAATTAGAATCTGGATAGAACACATTTGACACGCACAGGTTAGCTCTACTCTCTAGATGTTCCCAGAACATAAGGTGCAAACAGAGAAAGGAAGGTAATCATTGTTTATGATTACTCAAGGGCCAAACTCACTACTAGGAGAAGAATGCCTCGGTAAGGTAGAAAAGGGTGAGAAAAGATTGGGAAAAGAGGGCTGTGTAGTGCTGTGAATCACTCTCAGTACCTCTGTTCCTCTGATATCTAGATTAGTTTGTCCTTTTTAGGTATTTCTATTTATATTCTCTTAGTAGAATGCTATTTAGTTATATAGGGCTTAGTTCTAAGAAATTGTTCTACTGATACAGTTTGACCTTAGTTATGTAAACATTTAAAGCGAGTAATATGAGAATAATTTAAAGGATCAAATATGATATTACTTTGCAAGGGATTAAAATCATACAAAGGGATATGTGGAATTCTTACATTCATAATATAGAGCATGAGTATTTTTAGATTCTCTGATATTGGATTTAGATGTGCTTGTTCTATTTTGTAAATCCAAGAATTGGCCCATATTCTTGATCTGTGTGTTTAGGTTCTATGGTGACAGACACCTTATAATAACTAGAAATAGAAATTCCATCTTTGGTGGTAATATAGTACAGGGACTTAAGTAGAGAAGGTCTTAAGGTGTTGTTAATTAGCAGAAATCTGAAGCACACAGTCTCAAAGCAATTAAGGTTGTTAATTGAATATTTGGATGCAGGGTAGAGTGGCTCATATGTGGCTGGACAGGGTATCCTGGGCTTGCTTATAGGAGTAACATTACACAAATGATGCTGAAAAGTCCAGAAAGAACAAATATGGGTCAACAGATGTTTGTCTAGTAGGCAACTGCATTTTTGAATGGCAGCACATTGCCAGCTATATGTAAAACTGTCTATTAGCTGCAAAATTCAATATTAACAATTCAATCTTTCAGCCTATTCTTTGTAAATATGCACACACACCATTTACTCTTGGAAAACTAAGTTGTTTGATTTGGTCATTTTGCTGTCCTCTGGTTTGGTAAGCATCTTTATGTTTATGTGATACTTTAAATGTAATTGTTGGTTATACAATGGTTACAATGTCACATCTATGCACCCTTGAGGAAGAAAGGGAAATTATTATTGCAGAATAAGCTCAGAGTGATAAGGTGATTTTATTTCTGAAGTCCTCATTAGCTGTGGGATTTGATTAATGTGTGAACATAATTCTAAAAAGAAACTCAAAACAAGTTCAACATTGCAAAAAAAGGTTTTCAAGTAAAGAAAAAAGTGAAATCTTCTAGAAGAACTTCCATGGAAAGTGATTAATAATTTTGGTAGTACTTACTAGTTTTAATAGCTATATGTCTTTAGGGTAGACTTCTAATTTCAGGCTAATTAAAGTGCAGAAAAGAGAGAGACTGTCCCCTAAAGAAATCCCAGAAGACAGTGAATGGAGAATGGATTTAGTCTCAGACTGGTTTGGTCCTGTGAATGATGAGGCCAGCTTTAGGGTCTGCCTTAAGGGTAAAGAGAAATTACACAAATGCTTGAAATCTTTAAAGCTAAAGTTGGCTTTGAAGCAGTTTTCACTTACTTTACCAAACTTTCCAGAAAGTGGTAGAATCTAGACTTGAGTTCCTCTTCCACTTTCAGACCCAATTCACTTTCTGGAGAGGTTTGTAATAGGCTTGTGATGTGACTTTTTTTTTTTTTTTTTTTTTTAAGTGAAGGTGGTGCTGAGCAGGCATTGAAGGACAGGAGCACAGAACCCAAACATTCCCCAAACCAATCATCTCTATCCTTTTGAAGAATTAAGCATTCATAAGTATGGCGTGATTTAAAACAACAGACTATTCAAAGTACTAACAGACATTTTGGTGTGTGCACAGGGCATATAAAAAATAAATTGTACTTAAGGCTAGAATCTGAGCTCATTACGCACACAAATATTCTAAAAATGTGGAGTCAACACTTTAGGGTTTACAGGTCACTGGAAAAGGGGACTGAAATTATAAGCATGTTGAAGAGGTAACAATGTGACCTCTTTGGATCAGGAAAGTTCCTGTTATGCAATGTGTGCATTTCATTATTTACACGATTTCACTAAGTGATTGGGAGTTGTGTACACAGCAAGGTGAGCTTGTAGCAGCCGAGACTCTGAAGCGACAAGCAAGCACCCTCTTTATTGCCTTTCACTAGGTTTGCCTTTGAAATAATACTTTTACATGTACAATTTCCCCCCAAGAATATCTATGTCTTGACATTAAAACAATCGTTTTTCCTGAAATGTTTTTAGGAATTCCAACTATCTCAGAACAATTTCCATGCTAGTTTTCACTGTGTTCTAAGGACAAATTAAAAAGTAAATGCTGAGTAATAAAAAGATTCTGGAGGAGAAATCCTTTTTAAATTTTGTTATGGGGTCTTCCAGTTCTTATTTTTCCCTTCCATCTTTCTCCTCTCCAAGTCTCTTGGTATTTCCTGGAGTAAAGATGAAAATACATAAATGGAGAGAGCCCGTGTTCCAAGAAGGGGTGCCGGGTCGCGAGGGCTGACCTTAGGAGACACTCTGGCCTTTGGAAGGGAGACGCGGGAGGCCGGGCAGGAGCAGCCAGAGCGGTGCGGACGACCTCGCCGGAAGAGCATGGGGTGCCCCGTATTGCTTTTGTGGTTTCTCCGGGTAGTCCCGAAGCCCTGTTTCCTGCAGTTCGCTCCGTGGGTCCCCAGATCATTGAGCGAAGGGGGCGGATCCTCGCGGGCAGACACGCCCCGGCCGGGTTTATAAATCGCGGGTCGTTTGCTCCTAGACCTGCCGCGGTTCCCTCTCCACCTGGAGTTCAGACGCGCTGCGTGGCGGATTGCTGTAAAGCTCTGGGCGGGCGGTTCGCAAGCCCGGCCCGCACCCGCACCCGCGAGCACTCTCGCACGCGCTTCCACGCCCACGGCGGCGCGCCCACACTCACACCCGGCAGCATCCCTGCGCGCGCGCGCTCACACTCCCACGCGCACCCCGGAGCGCTTGTCCAGCCCAGGCGCAGTCACCTCTAGAGACAGCGCTGAGACACCCGCGACTTTCTTATGGCTGACTTGAGCTTCATCGAAGATACTGTCGCCTTCCCAGAGAAGGAGGAGGATGAAGAGGAAGAGGAGGAGGGAGTGGAGTGGGGCTACGAGGAAGGTAACCGACCGCGTGTCTGGGTGTCAGGCACGGGACGGCGCGTCAGTGTCCTGTGGGGTGCAGGGTGCGCCCTGCGGTTGTCTCGCGCGTTCACTCTTTCCCACTGGGGTCTCTGTTGCCGTCTCACTTCGTTGTGGTCTTTCCGGGCTCGAGGGGTGCCCACTGCCTGTGTTCTCCCCGCCGTCTCCGTGGGTGACCTGGGAGGCTGTGGGGGTTTGGCCTTCTTGCCCCGCGACAGTTCGCACCTGCTGCTGCCAGGCGGCGGCGGCGGCGGGAACTTAAAAGAGTAGCCAAGAAGAGCCGCGGTACACGTTAATATTTTGAAATGGCAGTGAAACTATTAGTTTCTTGCTTTGTAGTCTTTTCATGACGGATACTAACAACGCTCAACTCTTGATAAAACTTGTCCTAAGTTTCAAACTGGATCAATGGGCTTGGGAGAAGAGGTTGACTTTTTTAAAATAGAAATTTAATTTTCTAAATTTATCTTTGAAGACGTAGGGTTCCCAATAGCTAACCTTTAGTGCTGCTGTTTACTACATATACTGAAACAGAATGTGCAATTTTAATTGTAAAATATTTGGAAGGAGTGCATAAATGTACATCTAGCTATTTTTATGCACACTTTACTGCGTTTGCATTTCTGATAAGACTGATAGTTTTTGGCTATCACTAAGCATGTTGAAAGTTACGATGACTTTAATGTGTGGATATGACCAAATTATTATGAATACAGACCATATATCACCTTATAAGTGTAGAATACACACACACTTAGTAACTGACAAGGTATTGTTTAGATTTTTTATGTATTTTTACCTTTGTGACACACTTTTTAAAAAATTTTATTTTAGTTGTAGATGGACAAAATACCTTTATTTTATTTACTTATTTTTATGTGATGTTGAGGATCAAACCCAGTGCCTCACACGTGCAAGTCTTGAACATAATTGAAGTAAAGAGCAAAGGAAATTTTTTGTGTGTATTTTTTTTAATAATCCCTTAGAGATGACTTTAATTTTCTAGGGCCACAAATTAGTATATCTATGTGGACAAATACAAATAGAGTATTTCATTAGTTAAGGATTTTGTGTGTATTTGATAATATTAGCTCATTTATATAATGAGTGCAAAAATTCACACATACTGTATTTCATTTGTAGAGCTGTGGTAGTCAAAACCCTCTTCATAACATCAAGGATTATAAGAGTTTAAACTAGTTTTCACACGTTAAATTTTACCTTAACTTACTTTTTTTCTTAACCTGTTCTTGATTTTTTTTTTCCATTTCATTGTGTCCTTAGGTGTTGAGTGGGGCTTGGTGTTTCCTGATGCTAATGGGGAATACCAGTCTCCTATTAACCTAAATTCAAGAGAAGCTAGATATGATCCCTCCCTGCTGGATGTTCGCCTCTCTCCAAATTATGTAGTCTGCCGGG
This sequence comes from Geosciurus inauris, assembly GCA_004024805.1. Taxonomy (NCBI): domain Eukaryota; kingdom Metazoa; phylum Chordata; class Mammalia; order Rodentia; family Sciuridae; genus Geosciurus; species Geosciurus inauris. The sequence continues at coordinate 19,053 of PVHX01003720.1, read as the reverse complement.
ACTGTGAAGTCACCAACGATGGACATACTATTCAGGTTATTCTGAAGTCCAAATCAGGTATTTTAGAAAACATGTTCATGGCCTCTTGTAAACTAGCAGTCATCAGGATGTTGATGACTCTGATTTAACTTGTATGATTTTAAAGGTACAGCTAACAAAGTTCTATTTTCAGGACATCTTTTTATACCATAAAATACATTTTTTAGGGGGTATTCTGAAACAATTTTGAAAGGATAAAAGAGTGGAATTATGAAGATTTCACTTGTATTTTTTCGTGTAATGTTGCTAGAACCACTTTAGTTTTGTGAACTTTGTGAAACATAAGGAAAGGTGTACCAATTATATTTTGTTCTAAATTGTTAATTAGCTGAAATAATTTAGATAATTATAATTGTGTTTTGTTACTTTGTGAAACTGAAGATAGAATTTATTGACATAATCTGGCATTTAAGAGACTTTGCAAATTGATTGTCTCTACTATATCAATATTAATTAATAGCACTAAAAATCTTCTAAACTCAAAAATTTAAATGGCAAATGAAGCTCTTGCTTTTATTTAATTTTTTAAAATTCCCCTCATACCTGAACCTCTTTGAGATGGATCTGAAATATTTTGTGGAAAAGGGTCATTTTCAAGGAAATCAGTTTTTAGTGTAAAGTTAGGGGAGAGGAAAACAGATTTATTTAAAAATTAGCATTAATATTAATTTTTTTGTAGTGAAAAATAACTATTTTTCCCTTTTGGAAAGAATGTAAAATTAGAATATTTTGAAATATTAGGACATGCTTGATAAACAGAAACTGTGTTTCAATTAGTTCCAAATTAACAAATTTGATATTTCAAGCCATAAAATGTTTAGATTTATTATTAGTTAAGGCAGGTATAGACTTCCAACTATGGATTTTTTATTCATCATGAATGTTTTTGAGTTTTAATTAGAACCCATGAGAGAGTCTTAGATCCATGTAGTCTTCCCTGTTGTTTTGATAGTCGAGATGGGGCATCACCCTAAAAGATCCTGTTTTATATATATTTATTGAAAGAGACATATAAAACTTAAGTCAGAATTTTTTGGAGGAGGTGTATCTATGATGAGACTGTATATTTTATTTTTAAGTCTATTGTAAAGTTATTTAGTGCTGACTGTTCTGGCATACAAAGACCCTTTAAGGTAGTACATGTGTATGATATTATGTGTTGACTGCCTACAATCCAAATGGGATGTCCATTTGTACTTCTAGAAATAAATATTTATAGATTCACACAACAAAAAGGCATTTTGTGTTAGGCACCACAGTGAGTGTTGGTTGTATACAAATGACTTAAGAGCATTCTTGAGGAGTCATTGTCTAGTGAAAACACAGTTGTTTACAGTTCTAGTGTAAACATGATATGAACCTTTTATAAAGTATTAGAGCATATAGAATGACTATATACAAATGCCACATTAAATGAGTGTGTCCAGTCCTGCTTGAAAATCAAATTTACTTCATCAAATTGGACTTACTGTTTTTTTCTTTTTTGTAACTGGGCATTGAACACAGGGTTGCTTCACCACTGAGCTACTCCCTTTTATGTTTTATTTTGAGACAGGGGACAGGGTCTTGCTAGGTTGCTGAGGCTGGCCTCAAACTTGGGCTACTCTTATCTCAGCCTCCCAAATTGCTGAGATCATAGTTGTGTACCCCTGTACCTTGCAGGATTTGCCATTTTTTTAAGGTACCTTTGTGATCTTCCTTACTCCTTTACTTCACCCCCAGATAAAGACTGTCTGTCCATGTCTCCACCCTCTAGCCATGAGGTGTTTCTTCCTTACCTACCTTTATTTTCCCTTGTTCCTTCCGTCCACTGAGGAAGAACTCTGTATTTCTGTCTAGGCTGATATGGATGCACTTACTCTCTTTCTCCTTGGAGAAATTCCTCCTTTAGATGCCCTGTCACCTTTCAGCTGCTTGAATGATTTCTTCCCTTTCAGTATTTCTGCAAACTCAAAACAAAACAAAACAAAACAAAAACAAACAAAAAACGAAAAAGAAAAGAACAACTAAAAATAACATGTCTTGACCAGTGGATTATTTTTTTCCTAGTGTATTTATGCTTCTTAAAGGAAAAGTCTGTAATCCCTGAACACCCTGTCATTCATTTATTTGAAAAAAATTCTTTATCAAAATGGAATATAGACATAATTTAAATAGCTGAATATTACTATATCTCTATCTGCCTCTGCTTGTACCCTGTCCCTCCCCACTGCAACTTATTTTCTCTTAGGACAGCTGCTTTGAACCTTTTTAGCTGTTTCTCATGTAGTCACCTCCATATTTCCTAATAACACGTTTATCCTGTTATGCTCTGATGTTTAGGATATTTTTGAATACCTTGGAAGATGAGGCTGGTTTTCTTATTATTCTTTCCTCTTGTAATTTCACTCCCACTATTATCCTCATATACTTAAATTGTATTTTTTAAAATTAATATTCAGGGTTTTTATTATTATGACTCAATAACTATTATTTGCAGCTGAGGCTATATTCTGTTTCCATTATCAAACAATGTATATATTTTTCCTGGAGTTAATGCATTTTTATTCCTTTATCACAAATTCATTAACAAACTCTAACAGATCACAGATCTTCTTTCCAGACATACAAAAGTATGTAAAAGTCTGTATTCCATCCGTCTTGTCGTCTTGTCTTTTCTTCTGCTCCTTGTTTTCTTCCTATCTGAACTGCTGGCTCCCCAGGCCCCTTTACAGCCATCACTTACCTACTAGGACCTCATACCTTCGAAGTCCCTTTCTTTTCTTTGTTGGATCCCATCTTTCTTGAATGCTGCTTCATCCATCATCCTGTTTTGGGGTTGCTCTGTCGTTTCAGGGAGTTTCTTGGTCTATTCTCCTCCTACGTTAACCTTCCAGGAACTACTGGATGCTTTGCATATCTGCAAGGGTGTCATTACACCTTGCACTTGATTGGATTTGCTTGGGATGGTGGTAGTTTTGCAAGAATTTTTTGGTGTTTTTGATATTTGACACCATTGCTCCGTAGCCTTCTAGTTCCAGTAGTGGAAAGATCTAGTGCCATCTGATTTTCAACTTCAGTCATGTGCCTTAGTGTGTATTTTTTATGTATTTATTTTTTTTCACTCTCTGCTGGACACTTGGTGAGTCCTTTTATTTTATTTTTTTAAAAATATTTTTTATACCTTTACTTTATTTATTTGTATGTGGTGTTGAAGATCAAACCCAGTGCCTCACACATGCTAGGCAAGTGCTCTACCACTGAGCCCCAGCCCCAGCTCTTGGTGAGTCCTTTTAATAAGAATAATTGTATCTTTTATTTCTCAGGAATTGTCGTATATCATTTCATTGATAAGTTTTAACTTTTTTCCTTTTTCTTTTTCCTTTCACTTATTCCTGCTTTCTCTTTACCTTTTTATTATGCTTTCTGCTAGATCTCCCCAACTTATACCTTTCAGTTTTTCTGTTGACTTTTATTTTTTTGTTCTCATATTTTCAATTTCTAAAAAATTGTGATTTTTTAAAAAATTGTGATTTTTTAATTTGTTCTAATTAGTTGTACATGACAGCAGAATGCATTTTGACACATGATACATAAATGGAGTATAAATTCTCATTTTTCTGGTTGTACATGATGTAGAATTTATGAAAAAATATTTCAATTTTTAAAATACAATGTCCAGTATTTCATGAATGTGAGCACTTTCTTCATCCTTTTCCATATTGCTCCTTTCCTGAGTTTCCTATGTCTCTGTTAATTCTGGGTTCCTTCTTCTGTTTGTTTTTGTCTCTCTTTTTCATTTTGGAGGTGCTCATCATATGTCTAGTGATTTTGGTTCCTTGTTCATATTTAAGAATAAGTTTAAAAAGTGGCCTGTAAGCTCTGTGCACATGAGCAGGGATTGAGGTCTGGGTTGACTTCATGGTAATGTGATCAGGTAAGGACCTGACCATGTGGAGGAGTCTGGGTAGGTTCTGTCACTTGCTGGGAATTTATCTGCCATTTGCTTGTGTTTTGGGGTGGAGGCTGACTCACACCTGACGACCACATTCTGACTGTTGGCCTCAGACAGGAGAGCCATCGCTATTTGGTATGTTCACATTCCTTTCATCCCTTGCCAGGGAAGGTGAAAGGTAGCTGCCTGGCCATGGGGAATGAGATCCAGAGGCCTAATTGCTCTTTCTAAAGGATTTAAATCCACTTTTTTTTTTTTTTCTTTTCTATTCTCTACCTCCACATCTTGAAATACCTAATGCCTCTACCTCCAGAGTCTTTCCTGGCATCTTACTCCATTTGGCTGCTATAACAAAGACCTCAGACTTGGTCATTTATAAGTGATAGTGATTTATTTCTCACAGTTCTGTAGACTGGGAAGTTCAAGATCAAGGTGCAGGTGGATTCAGTGTCTGATGAGGCCCCACTCTCTGTTCCATAGATGATATCTCATGGCTGTGTCTTCATGTGGCAGACAAACAAAAAGGAGCGAAAGGGCTCCCTGGAACCCTTGTAAGGCACTAATCCCAGGCATGAGCACAGAATCCTCCTGACCTGATGATCTCCTGATCATCCCTGTAAGCTCCAGCTTTTAATGCTGTTGTATTCGGGAGAGGACACAAACATCTAACCATACCAACCAGATTCTGTGACAGACTTGCCCACTGCTTGTGGGCTTCCCCTTCCTATAGCTTCTGTTTTGCTAAGCCATTTACCTTTTAGGTCATTTAACAGCTACCTGGTGGGTTTTTTTAACTTTTTTTTTTTTTGCATTTTCTGCTGTTTTCTCTACTCTTGTCCATTTTACTTCTGCAAAATTTCACTCTTTCAGTTTAGTGAGGATTGAGAAAGGAGGGAAGATGAATGTTGTGGTATAGTCCTCCTTGTTTAACTGGAGGTGCCCCCTTCAAGTATAGTGCACTGTCTTATTAAATTAAAAAAATTCATAATATATGCACAGCTTTTAAAAAAGAAATTAAAGCCAAATTTGTACACACCATTCTGCTGAAACCTCAGGACCACTGAGGCTGTCAATGGCCTGTCAATCCTTAGTTTTTCCTTCCTTCCTTCCTTGGCTCTTTCCCTCCTTTCTTTCCTCTCTCTTTTCTCCTTCTTCTCTCCCTCCTTCCTCCTCTCTTTCTTTGTATTTACATTAAAAAAGCATAGAGAATTACACAAAAGGGTCACAACAATTGTATCTTAATTTAAATACTTACACTTACCAAACTAAAGCTTGGTTTGGAGATACAGCCTTACTTTAAATTTGAGGCATTTCATGAGCACGTGCTTGCTGCTCCATCCAACTACCCATGGTTCCTCAGACTAAGGTCACTGGTTACCTTCTCATCCCCTAAATCCAATGGGCATTTCAAAATTTCTTGCAGTGTGTTAATTCTGCTGCCTTTGAAATGGAATTTTTGGAACTTTTCTCTGTTGATCTCTGTGACACACAGTGTTCTGACATTTCTTAGTTTCTATTGCCTCTTTTCTGTGAAGTCTTCATCCTCTATGATCCTTAAATAATGGTTTTCCTCAGGGTTTCCTCCTTGACCTCTTCTCTTCTCATGTTGCATGAATCTCATAAGCAGCATTTCCACACAGTGTGTGCTACTTTGTTCAGACAGCCAACGTATTTAGGAAAGCATCTGCAGTCATAGATTCTCCATGTCAAAGGGGTCCCAGGAGGGCAACCAATCCAGCCTCCCTTCTCAGACCCTCTGGCAAGGTTTGGGCAGCATCAGATTGAATAGCTCAGGGATGGAAATTCATTTTGTGTTTGAGCAATTCCAAAAGTCAGAGAGTTCTGTTAAATCCGCTGTTGCTTTCTATTTTAGGACTATGGACCTACATAGAACAAATATAATTGTACTTCCACATGAAATCCATTAAAATACTGACCATGGTCATGGTACCACACAGTTGCCACTTTTTTCCCCTTTCAGATACGTATTTTGTTCATTCAGCTAATGTGATGGTCCTTCATCCCTCAAAAATTACTAATAGGAGTTAAAAATGGACTTGTTTCTAAGAGCTAGACAGACACTATAAATGTCAGCAGCCAGGAAGGAGAAGATTGAAAATAGCTACTGACTTTCTGCTTCATCTGTGGTGTTGGGAGTCAGTATGGCCAGGAGGGGAGTGGGAAATGGGCAAGCTGAAGAGAGCATGCCTGGTTTGCCAGGTGTTTAACTGCCAGGAGAATCTGGAGATGTGAACCTTTGTCCCAGGCTTACATGTTCCTTGGTTTCCTATGGCCTGAAGGGTGGAGCTGGCAATCTTTGTTTTACCTTATGAAAGGAGTTATATTGCTTTGGGTAAGGTAAACTTAAATCATACCCCAAACCTGCCCTCTGGGAGGTTATGCTGGAGGGTCATAGAAGATAGTTATACAAGGAAAGATGATTTTTGGTGGGAATTATCAGGGAAGGGTTTGTGGATAAACTAGTATTTGAAATGATCCCAAATGGGTGAACAGCATATGGACCTAGTGGGAGGAAGAGATAGCATGCAAAAAAGACACGAACGTGGGAAGGGTCTAGATATGGATGGTATGAGGAAAGGAAGATCCTTTAGTACAGTTAGGAGGGAAGATTTCATGATAAAGGGAGTTAATGGGAAATGTAATAGAGGGTGTGCTGGAGCACATGCATGAGGGGCCCTGAACAGACTCTAAAGAGTACAACCTTTTTTTTTCTCTGTAGAATAAAGTCATAATTAACATGATGCTTCAGGAAAATTAACCTGACAGTATGGAATGAGATGGTATCTGAGAGAGATTGGGAGCTGGTTCAAAGTTCAGTACAAGAGACTAAATTACTCAAGACTGAAGCCATCACAGGATCAGTGGAAAGGAGAGGTGTCAGAGATTTCTGAGGTGCAGTTCATGGAACTCCAGGAATTAACCATGTGGAAGAGGGAGAGGAAAGAATTATTAGAGATGGCCACCTATTGGGTGTTGCCACCTTGCCTTTACCTCCACACTGGGTGTATTTTAAGGCAACAGAGTCCCTCCCAGTGTGGAGTTGAACCAAGCATTGTGTTCTCGGGGTGACCTAACCACACCACTGGTCCTGTTATCTCCTTTGGTGTGGAGAAGTTTATTAAGGGTGCCTCATGTATCATTTTATTTCTCAGTAGGACAGGTGAATCATTGTATGTAGGAATCTTAACATGTAAGGTTCACAGACAAATTAAAATTGAACATATTTATGTGTGAATAGTAGCATAAATGTAAAAATATAATTATAAAATATAAAAATTACAGTAATCCTTACTTATTGATGAGCGATATGTGCCAAGATCCTCAGTAGATGCCTGAAATGGATTATACCAAATTCTACATATACTGTTTATTTCTATCCTACATACCTATGATAAAGTTTAATTTATAAATTAGGTGTAGTAAGGGATTAGCAACAATAAATCATAATAAAATAGAACTATTATAAAATAGACTATTATAAAATAGTCTATTATAAAAATAGACTATAATAAGAGTTATGTGAATTTGAATGTAAATGTCTAGAATTTTCCATTCAGTATTTTCAAGTTGTGTTTGACCATGGGTAACTGATACCACAGAAAATGAAGCAGCAGATGAGGGTCACTGTTGTATAGATTTCTAGCCTGAGTGATTAGATACTTAGGAAGTAAGAAGGTGGGGGACTGCCTAGGCCTGTGTAGTAGCATGTCATTCCATCTGACTATCAGGAGTGTATTAAAGTAATGACATTTTTAATGAGCCATCAGTATGGGAGAATTTGCTGTTCATGATAGGTCATTTGTGTCCTTTATGAAAACTTATTATAGAAACTTTAATTAGGAAATTTTACTTCTGGGTCTTTTACAATTCTCAATACTAATTTTATGCTAGATGATAATTATTAATCATACCCCTGCCCCAAGCATGACAACTTTTCATAGTGTTTCTTGGCAACTTTGCTAATGTAAAGATGAAGTTGTCAAAGATATTTTGAAATCATTTTTGCTGAAGAGGTTTTATATTTTTTATTTCTATGAGATGTCAGGCTTAAATTTCTTCATGACTATCTTATTTATTATTTGAAGAACTTGAATTACCTGGACAATTGCTTTAATCTGCTTCACTTTTCCCAGTGTGACTGACTGATCTACTCTCCACACTATTGCCGTGATGTCTACTTTTTTTTTTAAATGCTGGGGACCAAACACAGGTCTCATGAATGCTACCTGAGAATACCTCATGAATGCAAAGCAAATATTTTTAACACTGAGCCACATCTCTAGCCCTGATCTCTACCTTTAAGAGCTTGAATACATATGTGTGTATACGTATATATGTATATGTGTACATATAAATACACATGCATATATTGAACAGCAAATAGTTTATTGATAAGTACATGTTTTCAATAGCATTCATTTCAGTGAATTCACTTGAAAAGGAGATAGTTATCAAGTAATAAGAATAAATGCTTACCAGTCATCAGAATATCTGTGGCCATTCAGGCTGTCATATGGAAATCCAGAATCACTCTGAGGCCACATCTTAAAGAAGTTTTCTTCTCTTGTTAGTCCATGTGGAGTAGGTTCATAGAACCTGGATTTTGTAGAATTCTGAGGATTATTACCTTCTAATCAAATATTACCTATTGGCATATAACTATAGCTTTTTAAGAAATCTGATGGACTAGTGGTGAGGATTTTGTCTTCCTCCAAACAAATCATTCTTTTACAAATGTTTGATTTTGGATCACTTGAGCTTTTTGCAATCACAGTAGTATCTCTTTGGATACCCTAAGAATGTTGACTAAGATTTTCTGTAGGACAGTATTTGGATTTTGAATTGTAGGCCCCATTGATATTCCAGAGCACATTACAACACCACTAGCATATTCAAATTGACAATGAGCTCATAAAGCCATATTCAACTTGTTAGCGGTATGAACTTGTTATTCATACCGCTAACAAGTTGAAAGGTGTTTCCTACAATACCTTGAAGCATAGTTCCGTCAATTCTGCCACTATTGTCTGTAGGTCTGTTCGACAACACATTCAGTTTTTAGGGTAGTTGCAGGGTTTCCAGGAAAACAATCTAAAGCATGTCTCACAGCCTATGTGGGTGATCCATGGTTTCTGGACTCCTCTGCCCCCAAGGAATCCTGGGAGATTCTTACACAAGACTCAGATGGGCCTTTCTCTAAGAGATGAAGGTATTTATTCTTTATATGAAATAGAACTACATATTAAAGAATGAGAAGAGTAAAAATATTGATCTTTGCTTTAAAGACTTAAATTGTTAAAAACAAATATTTCTTTTGGAATTTTTAATGGATGCCTTTGAGATTTCTTAAAAGTTAATCTAAGGTTATAAATCTTTAAACCAATTAAGAATTAAGCGTTTGGCCTTTGGATCCTTCAGGGATGTGTCAGGGACCCACTAGCATTTCTCCCTCTGGAGTGTGGTGCTAGCAGCCTTCATCTCCTGGCCCCTCCTTCTTTGCCTGGGCCGTGGCAGCAGCGTTCTCACTGATGAGGCTTGCCCTTTGCCATTCTGTGTGTGTGCAGACACTGGAGTAGTATTTCACAATACAAATGCAATAATGTAAGTCCCCTGCAAAGAAGCCCTCGATGGCTCCCTGCAGGATAAATTCTAGCTCCTAGGCTGCAGGTCTCCTACTGAGGCCCATGTTAGGAACCTGCCTCTGAGCGTTGGTTACCTCTTTTTTTGTTTATTCTTGGAACAAAGTTATGCTATTTCACATCACCAAGCCTTTCTAAGCTTCTTCTCTCTGCTTCAGTTGCACTTTTCTGTATCTTTTCGCTTAGCTATCATCATCTTCAGAAAAGTCTCCCTGACTTCCTGATCTCCATTTGTTTTTGATTTGTCTGGGTTCCCTCCTACTACTGTCCACTTTCCTTTCCTGTCCCTGATGTATCCTACTTGGACTATTAAGAATGATTTCTTTAGCAGTGAGAATACCTGGCCAGTACTAATACTAGATAACTTCACTTCATGTATTCAGTGGTCAGCACAAGAGCAGATAGGAGTTGATCTTATTATGTGTGTCGAACTCAAGCGAAATGAACATCAGCCTTTGAATTATCTGGTAAATTTGTTTTCCATAGAGGATTATAGAAGCTTAGATTTAGGCAAATGTACATACACCAAGTCTTTTTGGGATTCTCAAATTTTGCAGGAGTTTACTCTGGGAAACTTCTCTTCTTATTTCTGATAAGCTAATATCCATGCTATTAAAGAGCATTTAAGAAAATGGAGGTAGTAGCAAAGATATCAATTGATTGTATAATTCTTTTCACAAGTTTGTTATTTTAAGGATATTTAGCATGTTGTTTCATTGTAATTTTATTGAAACTAATGTCATCACAACTAATAAGCCTGCTGTATGATTCAGCAAAATTTGATATTCATTTGTATAGGAAAAGAGCATCTTTTTTGGTATGACTGGTTTCTTTGCAAAAAAAGATATAAGCTATAAAAAAGGAGAATAATACTTTAAGAGGATGTTGCCAAATGGATAAAAGTGAGCTGCAATTTATTTTTAGTCTATAAACAATCACTCTTGGGGGATGAACAGATAGAGCTTTTTCCTGGTACCTCATAAAACTCTGAATTCCATATTTTGTCCTTTTTTAATGGCTTTGTATAGCCACATGATTTTAGTGTGGTTTAGCTTTGGATTATTCATCTGCAGCAAATGAAAGATACCCAGAGACTGATTCCTGGCTAAAAGCCACCTCATTGCTTCCTCTCTCTGGAGGACCAAGCCTGGGCAAAGAACTTCCCTTCTCTTCAACCTCATAAAATATAAGATCCATAAGAGTCTTGTTTCATTGCAATTTTATTGAACATAATAACTTTGCAACTAATAAACTTGTCATTTAGAGACCAAATAATACTCAGTGAAATTTGATCTTCATAAATGGATGAGTTTACATTTCAATACAATAGAATGTAAGAACCATGAGGTTGGGAATTTTGTCTGGTCAGAATCAATATGTGATTCGTGTAGTAACTGGCACAGTGTAGTAGGTGATGGGAAAACATTTATAAATGAACCCTCTTGGAGCTTTGAACTTCTATCAAAACATGGATCTGTGTGGCTTGAATTTCCAGATGTTTCAAATAAAAGTTTTATCTCCATACTTTAAAGGCTTTTAAAGAGATATCGGGCATTGGAATGTCAGATGGAGAGCTTATTTTTGTAAGGTAGATCTCTTTTAGGTCCCCTGAAATCACTTTTAGAACCAGCTATATTATCCAGTTCCATAAGAAAGGACTGGGAGACCACTCTGTAACAGTTTTAGAGAGAGAGATTGTGAGAGAGAGCGAGAGCGAGAGAGAGAGAGAGCACATGCGAGTAAGCAAGAGAGCACATGCTCAAGTGTATGGGATAAAGATTTTTTTAATCCTCTTTCCTATATAATGTGTGCTTCATTTCATGCCACTTTCTTCTTTCTGAGCAACATGAAACTGGGCCTCTTCTAAGACAGTTTTATTGCTTCTTTTTAAAAGTAGAGGGTTACAAATTCATTGGTTGAAGCCCCAGGTCAGGTCATTGCTGTGTGTGATGAAGGGTGTGCTTCCTCCTTCCATTGATGTGGGCTGGGATGCCTTGTGAGGCAGAAAAGTTTTCTCTCCTCTTTTTTTCCTTTCTGGGTTGGCTAGGAGTGTGCAGTGGGTAGACTTATGGTCTCCTTCCCAGTTTTTCTTAAAACCAAGTTTGGACAGCCATGGCAAAGGAGGAAGTGAGGAAGTTGTTCAGAAACCATGGCATCTACTTGAAGTAAAAACATTTCACACATTCTTAAATCTACATCATGCAATGTTTATTGAAGAGGAAGATGGAGCGTAGCTATGAATATGTAAATTTTCTTGATCCATGTATTTAGATATTTTTTGGATTGTCTTGGAAAATAAGATGAAATGTAGTTCTCAAAGGAGGAACTATAGTTCAGAAATCTAGGCTTCCAGAATTCATTTCTAGTTCACACTTACAGATACTGACATTTGGGTTTTTCTGTCTGTATCTCACCCTGGGACATGGGCCAGGAGATTCCAGCTCAGCCCTTGGTCCTGGGCTTGCTAGCTGGATGAATGGGGCAGGTCACACATAGTCCCTCTTAGCTTACCTTTCTCTTGTCCATGAGGATGATAACACTGACCCCTTGGGTTTGTTGTGTGACATAAGCAGGCCGAAAACAAGCAAAAACACTGAAGTCCTGTGAGTTAATCTGATGCTAATGGCCACACACCTTGCCTTTATCTACTTGAAAAATTAAAATCACTTTTTCTTATGGAGGCCTTTTCCTGTTTGTGTGAGCTGCTAGAAAGCTAAGAACCAAATTTTTAGGGCATTGTTAATAAGGAATTCATATCCTTCATTTTCTTTTTTGGGGGTAAGGGGTACTGGGGATTGAACTCAGGGGCACTCAACCACTGAGCCACATCCCCAGCCCTATTTTGTGTTTTATGTGGAGACAGGGTCTCACTGAGTTGCTTAGTGCCTTGCTTTTGCTGAGGCTGGCTTTGAACTCGTGATCCTCCTGCCTTCACCTTCTGAGCCACTGGGATTACAGGCATGTGCCACCATGCCTGGCATGTCCTTCATTTTCTATGATAGATTTCTCCATCTATTTTGTTTGCTTTGTTGTTTCCCTCTGTTTTTCTACATAATTTACACTTTCTGGTTGTGTTTTAATGTATATGGATATAATCAACCTTAAATCCTATTTAGAATAAGTTATTAGCTGAGAACCAATGAAACAAATAAATACCTTTTCATCAGTTTGCTTTCTTGTCTATTGAATGAGGATGGATAGCAATTCTTCCAGGCCAGGGCTCTGTTTTTTTCCTCCTTAGAGTCAACTCAAGTATGAACAATAACCTGTTTCAAAGATCCCACTTCTAGTGTGGTGGTGGTGGTGAAGGTTGTCAGCTCTTTGACCAAAAATAACCTAAAATTCTAAGCTACTACTGTTTAGAATTGGGACTTGCTAGAGGAAACGTGCCTGGAATTAAACCACCTTTATTTGTGCTGGAATTGGCCCATTTGTTTGTAATAAACTTTATTTCAAGTTTTTATATATGATGTCTTCAAAACATGTTATCTTGCAAATGTGCTTTTCATTATCATTTGATGTGCCCTTTTTGGGATAAAATTCTGAATCATATCTAGAAATGAGGAATAGGGACAGTGCCCTGTAGAACTGTTGTTAATATTTTGAATATTGTTAATGGTTTATCAAGAGTTCATTTCATTTGCATTCTATGATAATAAATGGCCATCTGTTTTATAAGTGTGATTCATTATCAATTGACTCAATGCTTATTCTCTTCATAAATCATTTTATTAACCTATGTCTGTGCTCTAAATAAAAGTCAATTGGTGATATGCAAGTGTGGTTTAATTTATTGATAGGTCTACAGCAAATTATTGGTTATTCTGAGACTCAGACCATCTTCTTGTTTCCTCACCAGTGCTAAGCATAAGTCTCAGGAGGAGTTGGCTTTCCTTGTCTACTCCTGGACTGAAAACACATGGGAAGTTAAAACATACATATTATTACCAGGGTTTTTAGGGATTTTGAACTTCTACTGTATCTGAATGAGCTTTGCAAGCATTTTGGACCAACCCAAATATAGTAAATTTGCTTCAGAGTTGTGATGTATTTCTCATTCTTGCTTTGTAAATTTAATCTGTAGGGCTTCATAAGAGTATTTTGGCTAAACAAACACTAACAAAAAACCCTGAAAAACCTCTAGTGATTGTAATGCTGTGCTAAAAAATGTGTGGTATAATTCAATAAAATTTATTTTTCAGTTCTCTCAGGAGGACCTTTGCCTCAAGGGCATGAATTTGAACTGTATGAAGTTAGATTTCACTGGGGGAGAGAAAACCAGCGTGGTTCCGAGCACACAGTTAATTTCAAGGCTTTTCCCATGGAGGTAAGAATAATGATCATTGTGTAAAAGTCTTGTTGTTCAGAAAAGTATTCAATGATCTGCTGAGAATGGTTAAGTATGAAAGTAAATGCATAGCTCTTGAATTTTGTCAGTTCATACTAAGGTAAAAAGACACTTAATGAAATAAAAGCCTGGGGCACCAAAAGAAGCTCCTGGCCTGCGTTAGTGGACTTGGAGTGTGCAGGTGAACAGCTGGCCATAACAGTGGTCCATGCTAGTATCATTACTGTTGTAGACATTCTGTGGCCTTGGCAAATTCATTTGGTTACTTTTGTACTCTGCGAAGGTAATGAGCTGGAAACAGGTAACTGTTGGAAGAAGCTCAAGAATAATTAAAACTCTAAGTTAGCTTATTTAAAATTGCTACCCATGCTTTTGTGGACAGAGGGATTTATAGAAAGTGATTCTTTTGTCTGTAGTCTTTCCTCCTCTACTTTATCTTCTTAGTTGACTCCTGTGCTTCCTTCAGTACCCAGTGTCAGGTCTTCTAGGGGAGCATTTTCTGAGTTCCTTCCTTAGGTAGAATTTATCTGCCACTCTTTGTGTCCGCTGCCCCCCTGTGTACTAGATAGGTCAGTGCCATGCATGGATCCCATGGACTGGAACATGTCATGTCCACTGTGTCTTCCTTGCTGACCGAGGACTCCCAAGGAGGATGGTCTGCCTCTCATTGCCCTCTTGACTGTCATTTAGCCCATTGTAGGCACATCATAGACAACCAGTCCATGTTGGGAAGCTTGAGGGAATGTCCCTGTTGGTCCAGGCCTTGTTTATGTTTCTTCCTATAAGGAACCTCAATTCTCCCCAGGAAATTGCCCTTCAGTGGTGTGTACAAGTGTGGTTTCCTTTCTTCTCACTTACCTGCCTTCCTTACTCTTCTTCCTCCTCCCCCCTCCTTTTTCCCTCCTCTTTTCCTATTCTCGGTTGATCTATTCTATTTCAAAGGCTTTGATTCTCAAGTATATGAGCTCCAGATTTTGGCTCCATCCAGAATCATATATACAACTGTCTAGTGGATTTTCTGACTTGGGTGCCTAGTAGAGATGATAAATTAAAAATGATATAACTCTTGATTTAAAAAAAAGAGGATATTGTGGGGGCTGCAGGAATGCCAGTCTTCTTTCTGTCATTCCCATCTGCATATGTGCTTGATATTAAATGACCAAATAGCAGGTGCAGTACCACCTCTGTGATTGGAAATTACAACTGTATAATTTTATATAAATGATATGTGTTAAAGGATTCCATTGGAGTGTTTCTGAGCATTAGTGTAATGATAAGTTTTACAAATCCTTTTGAAGCTCAGGATATCTGTTTTATTAGGGACCCACGTCTTAAAAGTGAAATGTGAGATGTTTTAAGGATGGAGGGGATGAAAATTGCACTGAGGTCTGTTGAAGATGGAAGAGGAGTGAGGACCATGAGAGGGAACGGCTCCTTGAGGACTTCAGTGCTGAAGGTCTTGATGTGCTGCCTTGCAGGGAGCTGCCCTCTCAGGGCCTAGAGATGTTCTGTCCTTTCTGCTGTCTTAAAACAACTCTGTGTCACCTCTGGCTGCTGCCCTCTCCTCACTCAGCCTGAGAGTGAAACTTCACACCAGAACAAATCAAAGAGGAAAGAGTTCGTTTGAACCTGCTGGGTGGTGGAGGGCCAGGGGACTGGACCGATAAGCCCTGTCCTCTTCTTTTGGTTTCAAAGGCCATTTCATCCTTTTGACCCAGTCAGTCCTCAAATAATTCATGAGTTTTAGGGAGACATGGGCATAATGGGGTAGGTAAGAATTTCTGGATGAGAATTTGGTGCCTTTGCTTGTGATGCAGAGTTTACAGCCTTGAGAAAGTTTAATTAGATTAGGGGAGTCAGTGACCTGTGCTCTTTGCCTTGTCATCAAATAGAATTTCCGGACCAAATGTTCAGACTAGTCTGGCTACTGGGTGGCATTTTAACTGCTCTGGACCATTAAACACAGGTAATGGACTGTTTAGAGTGAAGATTAAATTCTGATAGTGAGGGTTTGTTTGTGTAGAAATATTTGTATTTAGGATAATGGAATTCTGGCTGTAATTTTTCCCAAATAGGTAATGAGTAATATTTATATTCTTTGTTATCCCAGATTATCCTTGATATAATCCCAGAGAAAATACTTTTATCAATCATCTGACATTTGTTTAGGGCCGTAACTGATGGAATGCGTAACTGTGAGGGTGCAGAATTAGAGGGAGAGTCCTGCACTCCAGTTTTTTTTTTTTTTTTTTTTTTTAGGCTGTGAATACTGAGCTGGGTTTTAAGAAAGATAGAACTCTCCTGTTGTAATGACAGAGAAGGGGACTCCAGGGGCAAGAACATTCCAGGAGTGATAATGAGTTGCAAATACAGGGTAACGTAGACAGCTGAGGGCTGGTCTTCTGGTCCTAAACAGCTACCCAGGATCACCTTAAACGTAAGAATGTGGTCAACAGGACAGTGGAGAGTGAGGATTCTGACGAGGCATCTTTTTGAACTCGAGTTTTTTCAGTTTTGTTTTTTTTTGTGTGTGTGTGTACAGTGTCCATATTTTGTTTACATTTTAAGACCAACTTTAATGTCAGACTTACATACCCATTCACTTATTTCCTTTTTGTTCATTTCACTTATAATTGAATGGCTCGTTTGTTAAAAATAGTATAAACAAATATTTTTTTAAAATATTATTTAGTTGTAGATGGACAAAATATCTTTATTTTATTTATTTTTATGTGGTTGCTGAGGATCAAACCCAGTGCCTCACACATGCAAGGCAAGCGCTTTACCACTGAGCTACAATCCCAGCCCCTAAACAAATATTTATCATGCCTGTTACTTGTAGCATATAAGAACAGCTTTTAACAGAAATCTATCAACCTCTCTCCCCTTGACTTTTTAAAATTATTTACTGCAAGTGTGATAACAACCCTGAATATATTTTTTCACTACCAGGTGTCAGCATCAACACTGCTTCAAAAGTTAGCACAGTTTGTGACTTCCAACCATTTCAGTGCAGCTCTTTCAATAAGAAGATGGATAAAGCCCATGTATGTGCTTCCCTTTCTTGATATTTGTAGTTTTTGGAAACACACCTGCTTCCACAGCCATCTGACACTTCTTACCAGGTTCTCATCTTAAACTGAATTCTGTTAGGTTTCTGCCTAAATGACATTCATTAGGTTTATCCCTAAACGACAGTCCCTTAAGAGAAAAAAAAAAACTGTACCATGTTTTCCATCCTGGTACCTGAGAACATAATGGATGTATACATATTAAATATTTTCTTACAAATGTCTGGGTTGTATTTACCAGCTGGATTTTTTTTCTATAATATGTGGGTATTTTACCTTTTGGTTATTGATTTAACACAAGTTTGAGATCAGCTAAAACTAATTCTTGTCTGTGTTCTGCTGGCTGTGCATAAATATTTTCTTTGGACATCATCAGATATCTTAGCTTGTGAGGTTCAACTTCAGTACTATGATCTTGGCCATTTTTCTCTCACTGGTGTGCTCTGTGCATTCACCTTTCCACTGGAGTTATTTATTCCATTCACATAGCTTTTTATTCTACATCTAGAGCTTCTGGGTATTCACATCCTACATTCAGACTCTTTCTGTAATTTGTGGACACTGTCATTTCTTTTCTTTTTTGGTACTGTCATTTCATTTCTTTTCTTTTTTGATTGAACTCAGGGGCACTTGACCACTGAACCACATCCCCAGCCCTATTTTGTGTTTTATGTAGAGACAGGGTCTCACTGAGTTGCTTAGTGTCTCACCCTTGCTGAGGCTGGCTTTGAACTCGTGATCCTCCTGTCTCAGCCTCCCTAAGTGCTGGGATTATAGGCTTGCGCCACTGCACCCGGCTGGACACTGTCATTTCTTTGCTGCTTCAAAATAGCTCATCTGTATGGTTTGCATAATTCTCTATAAATGATGACCAGTCTTTACACATAAAGAGCTACTCATAACTTTAGGGGATAGTGCATTCTAGGTATTTAGATTTTTATGCTGAGTCAATAAAATTTTTTTAAAAAGTTGGGGGAAGACCAATGGCATGACTAGATTTGTAATTTTTCTCAATAAGAATATTGCTTACTCTCTGCTGTCTCCATCATTAGATAAAGGAAAGATCTTTAATAGCCAAATATAGAAAGGATGTGGTTTCAGAATAAATCATGACCTAGACATTGGATAAGTTGAGCTTTTGAAAAAGTCCTGACATTTTTGTTTTGCTCATTTCACCACAGATGCATGATGGTTTATTAGGGATGGATACCGATCCTACCCACAGATTAGATCACGTGTGGGGAGCGACTTTCTTGCCCTATGAGCCCAAAAGTCTGCAATTTAAGAGTGAGTCGCCCAGCAAGAGATCCAGCTCTGCTGCAGGATGTTTGCTTATCTTTATTTATACTGTATTTAAAGAGTTGCTATTGCTCTATGTCCTCTGAAAGTGCTCAGAGATAAATGAACCACATACCAGCTGTTTATGGGAGGTTGACTGCTTTAGGTGAACAGAAAAAAAAAGTGCTCCTTGTGCAGAGCAGGGTCCTCTGATTGTGAAGAGTCCAGGCTTTGGTTGCAAAATAGGCCAACAAAAAATGAAGAAGACCGTATTTCATAATGGAGTGTTCATCCTAAACATTCCATTGCCTTGCCCCATTCAGCCTCTCTCCCTTAAGTGTGCCAGCTTTCTACATGTTCTACATTTCTTCTTTTCTTTTCAGACAAGTGGGAGTGTCTACAGCAAAGTATTCTTTCAGTACAAATGACCTGGTCTTTTAGGGTGCTGCCTCCCAGATCATTTGCATATTCATCCGAAATAGACATATTTGTTGTTTTTTATTTATTTTACTGCCCTGAGGAGATCCCAGGAATAGTTTGCCTGGTTAATACTGAAATTCTGACCTTTTCAAAGTTATTCTGCTTCTAGTAACATATCAAGTAGAACTTCTGGTTTGTGAATCTTTTCTAAAAGAGAACATTCATTGACTTTCCAAGGAAATGTAATAGGAGAACTTTATGAGATAGAATATGATGAGAATTATACATATAAAATAACATGAT
>PVHX01003719.1:73268-138494 GCA_004024805.1 Geosciurus inauris | reverse complement strand
CTCACTAAGTTGCTTAGGGCCTCGCTAAATTGCTAAGACTGGCCTTGAACTTTTGATTCTCCTGCCTCAGCCTCCCAAGCCACTGGGATTACAGGTGTGTGCCACTGCACTCAGCTTTCCCATTGACTTTTTTGTTTTTAATATATTTTTTTTAGTTGTCAGTGGACCTTTATTTATTTATTATTTATATGCAGTGCTGAGAATCTAACCCAGTGCCTCACATATGCTAAGCAAGCACTCTACCACTGTGATACAACCCCAGCCCCCCGCATTGACTCAACATTTGATGAAATATTTCATTTTACATTCAACAAGAGTTTATATACTGTGATCTCGTCAGTGCTCTTAATATGCAGAACATATCACCGTTTACAAAATAGACAAGATGGGGCTAGGCATGTAGCTTAATGGCAAAGCACTTGGCCCTGGGTTCCACCCCTAGCACCAGAAAAAACAAACAAAACATCAAGGCACTTGTTTCCATGAACAGACATTTTAGAGGGGAAGAACCAGCTAAATAGGCAATGAATATATCAGAAACAGTTTCTTATCTGCAGAGACGAATATGATGCTGAAGTAGTGTGTTTTGGGTGGCCAAGAAAGGCCCTCTGAGAAGGAGGAGCAGGTAAACTGACATCAGAGTGTAAAGGAGAAGCTAGCCAGGGTTCCCTGTGTCCAGGCCTATGGAACCATAGTGGAAGTCTGAAGTGGGAATGAACTCTGGTACATTCAAAGAGTATCAGGGCAGCCAGTGTGTTAGAGAGTAATGGGAGAGGGAAGAGAAATGTGGCCTGGGACAGAAAGGTGGGCAGCAGCAGTCCCTGGAGGGCTTTGCACCTCAGGGTAAGAAGTTTATTTTTAGGTATCAGGATGTAGCTCAGTGATAGAGCACTTGCCTAGCATGCCCCAAGTCCCTAGCACTACAAAAAAGAAAAAGAAAAAAAAATTAAATAAAAAAATTAAAAGGAGTTTGTTATCCTAAGTGTAATAGAGGACCATTGGAGGGCACAGGATGTGTACATTTCTTAGACTCTCAGGTTGCACCAAAGAATGGGTTATAGGAGACAAGAATGGAAGTAGGGAGAACAATCAGAAAGCTGGCAGAGTTCAGGCAAGATGTGATGGTAGAAGGGGAAATTGAGAAGAGTAAGTTGGGGATATGTCTTAAAAGAAGAGAGGGAGAGGGCTGGCATTGTAGCTCAGTGGTAGAGCATTTGCCTAGCACGTGTGAGGCACTGGGTTTGATCCTCAGCACCACATAAAAAAATAAATAATTAAAATAAAGGTATTTGTGTCCATCTACCACTGAAAATATTTTAAAAAAGAGGAAGAAGAAAAAGAAGAGAGCAAGTGAGCCTGGTGGCTTAGATATACAGCTGTGCTTCTGACTGAGTGTGTTTAGGACACATTAATAATGCTCCTTTTATGTTTTTGTTTCTCTCTCCTCTATCCATAGGACTGAACAACAAAGAATTGCTGATATCTTTGTAAAGAAAGGACCATATCTAAAAATGTATTCTACATATATCAAAGAATTTGATAAGAATATAGCTTTGCTGGATGAGCAATGCAAGAAGAACCCAGGCTTTGCTGCTGCTGTTAGAGAATTTGAGGTATTTGCTACCATCTAATGTTGAATGTTTCTTTTTTTTTTTCTTTTTTTTTAGAACTTTAATAATAATTTCAGGTCATCAGAAATGAAGCTTGCAAACAAAAATGTATTAAAATAGAATCCCTTCTAAATCCCAGAAGGGATTGATCAAATAAAATAGTGAAAACTGCAGCAGTGTGCAGGATTTAATTCTGAAAATCTGTTATTGCCCTTTGGATTATTTTGCCTAGGAAAAACAGTATTTTGATGGTACTTTTATAAAATTTTGGTAAAATACAAAACATAAACTTACCATCTTAGCTTTTTTTTTTTTTTTCAATAGTGGGGATTGAGCCTAGAGGTGCTCCATCTCTAGCCCTTTTAAATTTTTTTTTAATTTAGAGACAGGTTCTCTCTAAGTTCTGATCCTCCTACCTTAGCCTCTGAAGTTGCTGGGATCACAGGTGTGCACCACCATGCTAGTGTTTTTTACTTTTAAGCATACAGTTCAGAAGAGCTATGGACATTGACATCATTTTGCAGTCATACCTCTAGAAGGTTTTTATCTTGTGACACTGAGACCCTGTGACCATTAAACATTGACTCTCTCCTTTCTCTTCCCCTAACCCTGACACACCTTTCTTCTTTCTGTATCAATGAATCTGAATACTCTAGGGAGCATTTCTTATTTTTAACTTAACTTTCATTTGTCCAACAACCTATAATTACGGAGGGAAGTAGAATTTGTTCTCCTTTAGATAAATAAATAACAATTTCAATGTCAAAGTTAAGAAAAATTAAGCATCTGGGCTGGGGTTTTGGCTCAGTGGGAGAGCACTTGCCTCGTATGTGTGAGGCACTGGGTTCGATCCTCAGCACCACATAAAATAAATAAAGGTATTGTGTTCATCTATAACTAAATAAAATAAAATAAAAATTAAGCATCTGTTTATCACATATGCCATCTAAAATTTTTTGTCTTGGCTTAAAGGTCTAAGGGTACAAGCTTGATTTGATTAGGGATAGAATGACACTCACTTTTTAAAGTAACATAAGTCCACGCTACTGATTGGATTGCTATATTTTGTATTTATTTTTTTGTTTCAAAACTAAAAAGGTAAGTGAATTCCAGTCACACTTCAAAAATATAGCATTAATTATTTCTCATTTGTGCAGTAAACAAATAATTGAACTTTAAAATCACATGTAGTCCTTTTTTCTTCTTTTCCTCTCTGGTGTCTTTATGCTACCAAAAACAAAAAAAAGTATAAGCTGCATGCTGTAGCACATGTCCATTATCCCAGACACTCTGGAGACTGAGGCAGGAGGATTGCAAATTTGAGGCTATCCTTGGTAATTCAGCCAAGATCCTGACTCCAAATACAAAATTTGAAAAGGGATGGATTCACTCAATGGTAGTGTGCCCCTGTACAAATAAAACAAATGCGGAAATGTTTTTACTTGGCCATTTTGATACCACCTCAAAGTAAACTCTTGGGTTGGAGAATGGGGTGAGGTTCAGTATGTCTATTGTACATACTAAGGAAAGAGTTCTGAAAGCAGAATTAGATGCCATTAAGGTCAATTCAGAATGTGTTCCCAGGTTTGTGGGACGTGGCTTAGTGGTAGAGTATATACTTAGTATGTGTAAGGCTCTGTTTGATCCCCAGCACCATCAAAGTTCCTATGTGTACTTTTTTTTTTTTTTTTGTAGTGGGGATTGAAGTCACATCCCCAGCTCTTTTCAAATTCTTTTCTTTTGAAACAGGGTTTCACTCAGTTGCTTAGGGCCGTGTAAATTTGCTGAGGCTGGCCTTGAACTTGTGATACTCCTACCTCAGCTTCCCAAGTCACTAGGATTACAGGCATGTGCATCACACCTGGCTCCTATATATACTTTTGTTTGCCAACTGATTTTTGTAGGGTCATTCATCTGAAAAAGGATTTTCATCTTTCAGTCTTTTGTAAAAAAATTTTTTAGTTGTAGATGAACACAATACCTTTATTTTATTTATTCATTTTTATGTGGTGCTGAGGATCAAACTCAGTGCTTCACACGTGCGAGGCGAGCATTCTACCACTGAGCCACAACCCCAGCCTGCATCCTTCAGTCTTGTAAGAGAAAGCATGCTTAGCAAGTCTGCTCTTCAGATTATCTTTAATTTCTGCACGTCTCCCCACCACTACTCTGTTGTTGTTATGAGCATATTGACACCAACGCTCTTATTGTCATTTGAGTCCAATTCCCAGGGGTTTTATTTTGGCTGCTTTATTTTGGGGCCTGAGCATTTTCTTCTTGGTCCCTTGGGGTTTGTAGTTATAACTACATTGGCACATTTTCCCTTGCGTGGGAGCTTCTGAGTAGGGAACACAGACTATGGCCTCATGTTCTGTGAGAAGGCTGAGAATGAGTATTCCCTGGGAGCAAGTGTTTCAGAGATCTCCTGCAGGAGAGGTGGGCCTTCATGGTGAGTGTGGCTGTGGCTTCCTTTGCAGCAAGCGTGATAGCTCTGAACAGTGAATAGCTGTCCCTCACCATGAAAGGGAGCATCTCTGAATCCCCTCCAGAGTTGCTGGCTGTTTCAAGTTTGGCTTCCTGAGCTCTTGAACCTTGGTCCCTTGCTTCTTGGACAACATCATGTTGACTTTGGATGTCTCTTCCTTTCAGATGAGCCCGCGTTGTGCTAATCTGGCCCTCAAGCACTACCTGCTCAAGCCAGTTCAGAGGATCCCCCAGTACAGGCTGCTGCTGACAGGTGGGCTTCTCCACACTTGACCAACCACCCAACCCTATTGCCTTGATGAAGCTCTGCCTTTCCTCAGAATGTCTTTGCCTATCATTTCTAGTAGCTACTCTGCTTAACACATGGGTTTATGGAATGTTGATATGTTTCACACATACCTTCACCTGAACTGACCTACTTTTGGTTCTCTGTTTATCCCTGTCCACTCTTCTGGGCATTCATATGTGTGACTCCTTTTGCTCTGATCATCTTTCACCATCCCAACCCCACAACACTCTTGAATCATTCATGATTAATATTATTAATTCCAAGAAGATACCTAAGAAGGACAGTTTATAGGAGGACAAGTTCATTTTTGTCAGTTTTAGAGGTTCAGTCCATGGTGGGCCAACTCCATTACTCTGAGCCCATGATAAGGCAGACCATCAAGGCAGAGGGACAAGTCTCAGGGGAGCTACTCTATTCAGGAAGCAGAGAGAGAAAGGGGAAGGGGCCTCAGGAAGATGAACCCCTCAGGGCATGCCCCCAGTGACCCACCTCTTCTAGCCATGTACCACCTGCCTCAGTTACCACCCAGTCAGTCCATTCAAACTAGGATGGCCTGATTAGTTTGTAGCTTTCATATCTGATCATTTTACTTCTGAATATTCCTGAATTAACACAGGAGGTTTGGGGCGGGGGGGGTCACCTCATACCCAAACCATGTAAAGAAGCTTTTAGAGATTAAGTGGTTTGGCTCCACAAAAAAGCTAATGGACGTAGTCTCAGTACCAAGCACAGTACACAGCACATACTACGAGGTCCTCGGGAATATTTACTGAAATGTATTGAATGGCATTGAATGTGCAATGACTTCAGGTACATGTAGGTATGCATTAAGCATTGTTTCAAAATGGACAAGAACATTAAAATGCCACCACAACTTTCTAGTTAATTTTTGTGATTTTATGTAAACAGATTTTGAGGTACTTGGCTCCAGTTAGTGTCCTTAGGAAATGAGGTGCATAGTTTTCTCCTTAATTGCTTTATCTTAAACAGAGAGCTATAGAGGAGGTAGTAGGTGAATCCTAGAAAATCAGGATACCCCCATTTCCCTTTACACAAAGGCTTTAGGCCTTCCCAAGCTTGCCTAGTGACAGACTGCAGATGAGAAAGGCAAGCCTTGTAGTCCCCAGACCTGCTACCCAATGCATGTCAAATATTTAATTTCTAACTGTGAATTGGTCACTAGATTTCTCTTTGGAATGACATAAAGCAGACCAAATAATTGGAGGATATCCTGCCCATCTGTACTTTCTTTCACTTTGGCAGAGATTTTGGATACACAGGGCAAAAGGAAGTACTGATACACATGTTGTATTTTTGCTAGATAAATCCAATGCACTGTCATAAACTAGCTATTGAATAGCATAGGCTATTTCCACAGCTGTCGAATGAGTACTGTTTTTAGTGGCAAAGGAGGACTGTGGTTTCAAATGTGAGAAGGAAGCATCATGATTTTGAAAATATAATGTAAAAAACAATTTTTTCCCACTCTATGGTTCATCTGTATGGTAAAATAGCTACCTATGGTTAATTTAGGTTGCATGCTGAGTTTATTTTTGATAGAGGAATGGTAAATGGTAGAAGCAAGTTTTAAAAATTCTTTTAAAGAGAACAGATTTCGTTTGTTTTATAATACCCACATCATGTGAACTTAGTTATTTTTAGTTTTGATTTGCCTCTGTTTAATCTTAAACCAGTTTCCTCTGTTTTTTTAAAGTGGAAAATCTTACCCATTATTTAAGTGATGCATAATACCTTATATATAGCAAACCCTCAGTAATGGCAGATTGGTTGAGGGGCAAAGATGGCTTGTTTGAGGTCTCAAAGTTAGAACTTAAAAAAATAAACTAAATTATTTATCCATTGCCTTTTCTTTCCATGGATTCAAACTGTTCCCCTCCTCTAAGCCTGACCTGAAGTCTTCCATTATCTTTGAAGCCATCTCTAATTTCCCCCATTCCTATGACCCTTTACTATCAGTACCATGTGACTTAGCAAATATTAATGTGATAGTTTGTAAATTTGCTAATATTTATGCCACTTTAAATATTGACTTCCTTAATTTTATTATAAACTTCTTGAGGTGAGGGACTGCATGTTTTATCTATAATTTAGTGACACCCTACGTCCCTCCCCCCAAAAAAGCTAGATCAGTTTTAGATACCAGAAAGCTGTTGGTGAAATAAGTTTGGTTGGTTTTATACTAGGTTTAAAACATACCATTAGCCAGCTGGGTGTGGTGGTGCAAGCCTGTAATCCCAGCACTTTGGGAGGCTGAGACAGAAGAATCGTGAGTTCAAAGCCAGCCTCAGCAACCACGAGGTGCTAAGCTACTCTGTGAGACCCTGTCTCTACATAAAACACAAAATAGGGCTGGGGATGTGGCTCAGTGGTCGAGTGCCCCTGAGTTCAATCTCTAGTACCAGAAAAACAAAAACAAAAAAATATACCATTAGCCAAGTTTTTAGCCCAAGGAAACATCATTGAGACATAATTTCACAGGCCTAAGATACGTTAGAAACAATGTTTCTGCTATAAGAAAAGCACATCTGGAGAAGTAAAATGTATTGCAAAGTTCACACAAATAGTACTAATTGAGTCATGTATGGCAGTGTGATCCCAAGGACATGTGTGCATGGATACTAAGGGTTTGTCTTATATTTTTATTTAAATTTTTATTTAAGAATTCTGGCTTTCCAGTATTCATTGTTATGATCTGATTACACCCTATTTTGTAAGACTTTTTTGTACTGCTGCCAAAGTGCTATGCTGTCTATGCTCTTAGATATTTACACTTTGTCTTAAGTTTACATTTCTTTAAATATGTTAATTAAATGGGTCCTCCTTGGATAAACAACTCAATTGATTTAATCCTGCAAAATAACCTTGTAAAATGAATACTTTTATGTATGTTTTAGAATTTAAAGGTATTCCAAAATGCACAAGATGTGCAGGAGCAGAAAGGAAGAGTGAGACTTTATTTGAGGCAGCACCTTGTAATAATGTTGATTTACCGTGAGTTTTAGATAGAAAAGGGGAAAGTTCCTGCCTGACTTGGTGTGTGGAGATTTGTACCCAGTTTGGTTTCTTGGGAGGGGAAGATTGAGAAATGTGAGGATAAAGAACTAATAAAATAGTCCTTTTGGAATCGTTTTAGAGAAAGATTCAGTGGAAATCCCCTCGTAACAGCAGTCCTTGCTAATGTTCAAATAACCATTCTTTTGTTTTGCACTGTTTTTTTTCCTGGACAATTTCAAGTTCTCTAGGGTGTTCTACTGAGGCTATCTCTTCCTTTATTGTAGCGAAAGTCTTCCAACTAAATTTTCATCAGGGGGCATTTGCTTAGCATTCACAAGTTCAGTCCCCCAAATAGCAAAACGAGTGAATGAATGAATAAAATGAATTCTTGGTAGAATTTTTGTCTGTTTGGGGTTTAGATCCTCTTTGAGGTTGGGAAGAATGGCAATCACACAGCAGCAGGAAGGAGGAAAGCAAACACTGCTATAGGAGCCGCGTTACTTTACTTCTGATGCTTGTTTCCTTCCTTCATGTGTCCTCAGGGTAGGAACTATCTTTATTGTCCCCCATTATGTCTGCTACAGATCATGACACATATCAGGGACTCAGTCAACTGAAAGGCTCAGGGAAGTGAAAAATGCTCCTTTTTATGAGGTTCAGAACCCTCATGCAGTAGCACCAATGAATGTTTGCTGGCTAGATGGATCGCGAAGAAACATTTAAGAGTGAAAGCATTCTTCTTCCTGTCACCCAGGCCCGAAATTGTGGAAAGGACTGAAATCCTTCCCTCTCACCTCTCTTTCCTAGTAGGATCTACCAACTCCTTGCTCTTTCCATTTCCCTGTGATGATCCTGTCTGCCTTTCTCAACCAACAGCAATTGTAGCAATCCCTTCCAATACTGATCTTACCACCTCTTATCACAACCCATGTAACCTAGAACATTATTGCTTAATTTCTCTGCCTAGGACACACTTACATTCTGTTTATTATAAAAGTTGAAAATGTCCTTATCTATAGTGTAAAGACTGCAGTTTATAACCCAGAATTATCTAAACCTTATTTTCCTTTGCTCTAACGGTAGTAGGTTTCTCAGTTTCCTGACACATGTCCTTCAAGGCCACATTCTCTCATTCATCACTCACTCAGCAGATAAAAATATGAGCCAGCCCTGAGCTGGACACCTGGCTACTGGCAGACAGCTCAGCAGAGGCTCCTGACTAATGGGGCTTACGGCCTCCTAAGGCTGCGCCCAACTGCTTAGGCTCCCACTGAGCTCTTCTTCCCCTCAGTTCCTAAAAATCCTTGATCTTACCACTTGTTAAGTGACTGAATCTTTCAATTATTTAATTATTGCACGAATCTGTATCAGGTCTTCTCAACTAGACTGTAAAGCCATTTAAGTCAGAGGCAAAATAAATGCAAATAGTGGTCATACAGATATTTGCTCATTTTGAGGGAGAATGTTCTGGTGATTTATTATTTTTGCAAGGGTCACTTTTTTTTTCTTTGAAGGGATCTTTTATGTTATACAAATATACAGATTATGGGCTGGGGCTGGGGCTCAGTGGTAGATCGCTTGCCTCTCACATGTGAGGCACTGGGTTCAATCCTCAGCACCGCATAAAGATATAAATAAATAAAGATATTATGTCCATCTACAACTAAAACAATTTTTAAAAAAACCAAATATACAGGTTATATACAAAAGCAAAATCTCTTTTCATCTTTAGCCATCCAGAAATGATTATCATAGATTCTTTTAGATTTTTTTCCTCTACCTGTATTTTATGTTGTATATATTTTTTTCAATAGTCTTTCAATTGTGGAACGCTACTACATTGGTGCTGAAACAAGTTGAATCAGTAAGGATCATAGAGGAGAAAATATAATGAAAAATATAATTTAGAAATTCCTCTGAAAAATCTTTTCCACTTGCATATTTAAGGGAGAAAAACAATCCTTTGAACTTTGATTCCGTGTGGATCAGGTAGTTTCTTTGATCTTGTTCAAAATATTTATATTAAATAAAGTTGCTTTAACAACATATCATATTACTTTTTCCTGTAGTGTTTGCCTTTTGTCTGGGATGGGAGTAACTCCCTTACGTTTTAGGAATCCAGGATTTCCCATGTTGATAGAACCTGGGTTATTAAACAACATCTGTTAGAGTATTCTGATGCTATAAGCTTATCTGTGAATAGGCTTATAAGCAGATTCAGGCATTCAAACTAGTGGATTACTCTTTAAAACACACACACACACACACACACACACACACACCAAAAAACAAAACTTCTCTTTAGCAGGTATCTGTTTTAAAACTAGGGCTAATTATGTACACCAAAAATCACTCTAACCCTTTCTCTAGGGCAGAATTTGATAGACAGTGGGGCTGTCCTAGAACAACCAAGGAATTTAGTTTCCGATGAACCCAGAGGCCCTGAAATAAGGCAGTTATGTCCATGTGAAATAGGAGGATGGTAGTATTCAGAAGTCCTCCTGTGAATTAGCTCAGCTCTTGCTCTGTTGCAACTCATTTTGAATTGTGGTTTTGAACAATATGTTTTAAGAGATGCTACTACATAAATTGTATCTGTGAACTGTTTTAATACTGTGGAAAGACCTTAAGGTATCTGAGGTAAGCACACTTTGTCCACCTGTTCTGTTACCTTACAACTTTTCAGTGTAATCTCACTTTCTCTGTAGAACAGGAATTCTTAACATTTTTTGTGCCTGGATCTAGCTAGAAATCTGACACAGCTTATGTCCTTCTCAGAATAACTTTTCTTTTTAAGTTACAGGATTAAATGTATAAGATTGAAAGGAAAACTAATTGTGCTGAAAAAGTCACTAAATTTTACTTACTTTTTATTTTTTACTTCTGGGGATAGAACCCCCAGGGCCTTATGCATGCTAAGCATACCTCAGTCCTAAAATATTTCAAAAGTGTGGCATAGTATTACCTGTGTCTCTTTAGTAATTCATGAAATAAGATCTGGTGCCTGATCTAATAATTAACATGCTTTTTGAAGCAGTGATAAAAATCTATAATATTTTGAGTTTTCTGCCACAGCTTTAAGGTATTATTAAAATATCTTGACTTCCCTGGTGATTATGTCACAGGTATTGCTGATACTTCAGTGGTTTGCTGCCTGCGTTCACTGTGGAAGGAA
Source organism: Geosciurus inauris (assembly GCA_004024805.1). Lineage (NCBI taxonomy): Eukaryota > Metazoa > Chordata > Mammalia > Rodentia > Sciuridae > Geosciurus > Geosciurus inauris. The sequence goes on along the minus strand of PVHX01003719.1, from coordinate 127,921 downwards.
ATTCTATATTTCACTTAGAGATTAGTGAAATTAGAGTTTGTTCATGTGCTTGTTCTTGACCATCCAAGGTTGCAGAGACCCTGACTTCTACCCATAGACATTGCTGCAAAACCATGCTTATTCCAATTCTGAGTGCAGATTTGACCCAGATTCCCTGGAAGTAGCCAAATGCCTCCGTTGCTGGGACTTGTCTTGGCAAAGATCTAGCAAGCAGAATTTGTTGCTAGAGTTTCTCTCACAGTTTTTGTCAGAGTCATGGGCTCCCATCAGGAACTGTTCCAAATGGAGAAAACACTGAAATTCAGTTAAATTTGAACTCACTTTGTGCTTATATTTGTTTTATTCTTCACTTCTGTTGGATAGCAAAATATACTATCTCCCTAAACCTAAATTTGTTCTTTGTTGATAGGGCGGTGTGGACAAATATGGATAAGAGCTTCTTTAAGTGTGGGCTAACTGTGCCAAGGCCATTTCTGTACTCTTAATGATTCTCACTTGATAAACTGGCAGCCTTAACGATTGGAAAATGTATCCACTAAGAAACACAGTCTCAGCCAAGTCAAAATAATGGGTGTTTACTTTTGGTGAGAGACTTCCTAAGGGTTTGACTCATCGAAGGGCATTCTGAATATGCTAGCCTGCCTGTCCCTTAAAAAGGGACCCAGAGATTCTATCCATTGTGAGATCTGCTACAAAATTTTATCCTAGGATGAGCCTGGAGTCAGGTTTGGTTCATGCATCCTCTGGGGGTATAACTTTGGGACTATGGTTATCAAAGTCTAGTATAGACGGGCTTCTACATGTGGTTATGCTCTGCACCAGGGTACCTGAGGTAGGTCCAAGTGCCTGTGAACTGTAGCCATACTCTGTGCCCTGCCCAGGGGTACATCTGCCCAAGGAAGGGGCCTTTTCTTATTCACAGAAAGTCATTGTTTGCTTTCCAAGACATTAACCTGGAGTCTAAGACCTCAAAAGGGGCACCATTTTTCCTCCTTAGGACAACACTGTATGTATAAGAGGCAGACCTGGGCCACATATTCAGGAACCGGAATTGAACTAGTGTTGAGAAACAGAATTATAACCAGGGACCATAATGCCATTTTTAAAAAAATTTTTAGTTGTAGATGAACACGATTCCTTTATTTTATTTATTTTTTATGTGGGGCTGAGGATCAACCCCGTGCCTCACACATGCTAGGCAAGCACTCTACCACTGAGCCACACAATCCCAGCTCAACCATAGCACTTTTTAATTAGCAATGACACCTTCCAGATATCTCCTGAGCTGCCTAGTAAAATCTGGAGGAAGAGGGCTGAAGTTGTGGCTCAGTGGAAGAATTCTTCATGCGTGAGGCGTGAGGTACTGGGTTCAATCCTCAGCACTGCACAGAAAAATAAGTAAAATAAAGGTATTGTGTCCATCTACAACTAAACAACAAATTAAAAAAGAATCTGGAACAAGAAATGGTAACTGTAGAGTGTTATTTAGTCCATCATAAATTTAGCAAATGTTGATTGGCCTTGTTCTAGGTTCTGGGGTTATAAGGATGATTGATTCAGCTTTCTTGTCCTTGTGAAGCCCACAGTTTTAGCATTTGTGCATACCTGGTGCCAGGTGTATTGGTGCACATGTGTAATCCCAGTGACTCAAGAGGTTAAGGTAGGAGGATCACAAGTTCAAGGCCAACCTCAGCAACTTCACAAGACCCTGTCTCAAAATAAAAAGGGCTGGGGAGATAGTTCAGTGGTAGAGAGCCCCTGGGTTCAATCACCAGTACTGTAACAAACACTACCTATTACTTATTATACAAACTCGTTAACTTTCAAAGGTGAAAAGGATGTTATTTATAATTGTCTGGACAACAAATGTAAGGGAAGATCATCATGGGCTAAAACAGAGTATAAAATCCTATATATTACTATGTGAAATTAAACATTTATAAAAACAAGGAAATGGTTGAAAATTGTACTCATTATTTTAGAGAGGTATTATGCATGGTTTAAGTTTTCTCTGTTGCTATTTAATCTCCAAATTTCTCCTGATGCATTTTAGAATTAAAGTATGTCTCACAGTGCTTTAGAGTGAGAATTATGCTTTCCAACCTGCTCCGTATTGACATACAAAAATTCTGTGGAGGCTGGAGGGGCAGCTGGGTGGTAGAGCACTTGCTAAGCATGTGTTAGGCCCTGGGTTTGATCCCCAACACCACAAAAATAAATAACAAAGAATAAAAAGGCATTTTTAAAAGTTAAGAGACTATGCCTTGGCTTGACGTGACTAGACTGGGGGAGGAAGAATTTCCGTCTTCTTGATTCCCTTGTGAGGCTCTTGACTACTTCACCAAGCTGCCTTGAAGATGTCAGTCTTGTAACTTTACTGTTAGATGTTTGTTTGGGTTTTAAAAATGGTCTGAACTTTGTTTTACGAGCCAGGATTTCTCAGGATCCTGTAATTCTGTATGTGTTGCTGAGCTCACTAAATATGGAGGAAAGAAGAAATCTGAATCATAGTACAAAGTGAGAAATAGCCTCAAATTTGAAACACTTGTCTCTGGAATGTCACCCCCTCATGTGCTCATTTCCTCTGTGCTCTGCCACCAACCCTTTTTCAGCACAATCTAGGAATCTGACTGGGTGTTGGAGTAGAAAGTCCCAGCTTCCTGCTGATGACTAATTTTTGTAAAGGTTAACTGTAGAACTTCAGAGTAGTTTCTTTTTAGTTGGCTAATGACTGAGGTAATCAAGGAGTAGTAAGTATTCCCTACTAGGAACACTTATAGAGAAAAGTTGGGCCTCTAAAAGGGTCACACCCTCCTCTTTTCATCCTTAGCCTTGCCTGAGTAGAAAGGTGACATGCATATCCTTGGAGATTGCACTTGGTGTGTTTGTTACTTTTGTGCTACTGACCGATGATGATCAGGAGTTAAATTAACTTTTATAAATCAACAGTGCCACCTGGTGGCCAGAGGGTACGTTTTGTGGTACCTGTATAGGGCACCAATCTTCACTTCTTCTTTGATTAAAAAAACAAAGTCAGTGACGCTGGATGCATTTTGATTAGTGAAATTTTTTTTAAAAAAATTTTTTTTAGTTGTTGATTTTTAGTTGTTGATTGACCTTTATTTATTCATTTATTTATACGCGGTGCTGAGGATCGAACTGCCTCCCACATGCAAGGCAAGCGCTCTACCACTGAGCCACAATCCCAGCCCTGATTAGTGAAATTTTTAACAGTACTTAGTTTGTTTGGGCAGGAGCAGGAAAGCCATAAGATACTACCAAGTCTCACATGGCAAACTGAAATGACTATTTTCCCCATTGTTGTTATGGAAGTTTCTCCAGGAAGCTTGGTCCTAAGTGGTAGGTGGTAAAAAATTCCCCATGACCAATGCAGGCCTGTCTGTCTAGCCTCCTCTCCTGGGTTTCATGTTGGTTGTAGCAGTCACCGGGGCAGCTTGTGGTTTCAGTGCTTCTCCCATCTGACTCAGGGTAGTCAGTCATACACCTGTCATACAGCCGCTAAGGCGTGGGGTGATTCATAACTGTTTAAGGGGATCATAGTCCTGTCTTCTTTGAAAAGGTAGAAGTTCCCAGAAAGATATACGGCTACACCACCGTAAAAGCATACATGAGGGATAAGTTGAAAAATTGAATTTTGGAAACCATTAAGAGGTTTTTCAAAATTGGCAAAGAGAGCAGATTTAACTCCCTCACTTCCTTGATAGCATGATGTTGCAGTGTCTTTGTGGCATGTTTTCCTCTTAGCCAATTTGTGTATATAGACTTGGTTCTTAAAAGTTCAGATTGACAGACCAGTGATTGAACTTAAGTACAAGCAAAAAAAAAAAAAAAGCAGCTCCAAAGCTTATCAGGCTCACTCAGCACAGTGATTCTGAGGTCAGGATTTCCTAATATGGACATCTTCTAGGGAGCTCTCTTGGTGCAGAGAAATGCCTCATTTTGCATGAGTATACTTCAATATTGAAGACAGAATTGGAATTTGTCAGGAATCCGGTATTTAAGCAAATCTGCTTTCCTTTCCACACACTTCAACTGACTAAAAGCTTAAAGGAAATTACTTTTGAGTCATGAGTTAACTCAGGCATTGAGAACCTCTCACAAGAAGGGTAAGTTTGTCTCAACCACATCACTCCTAGCCACAGGATTATTAAACATTTGGATTTTCCAAACATGGCTTTATATATATATATATATATGGAGTCAGAATGAGAATATGGTTATTTTTTTCATTTCGGAATAGAGCTAAGGGTAATGTATAATCAGTGTATTTTGTTAATTTCTGTGGTTTTCAGTAGCTCTTTGATCAGAGGTGTGCTTTTCAATCTGTGAGTTGAAATTACTTCAAGATGTAAATAGTTAAGTGATCTCTGGCAGGATGGAACCTATGCCCTGTGCAGGGAAGCCCAATGTGATCATACACAACACCTCACCACGGCTTACTGCCAGTGCTGGGTGTTGATAATATGCATGTCTAGACTCACACAGGCTCCTGGATCAGTGTCTCAAAGACCTAGGAAGTTTCAGCAGTTGGGCGTGTTTGGGTCATTATTACATTAGAAAAGCTGGCACTGACATCCAAGTTTTCCTTTGTGCCTTTGAGCATGACTTCAGAATCAACAGGATGAAACTGCATCTGTTCCATAGTGTTGCTAAATAGAGATTGGGTCTGATAGCAATGCTTTCAGTCTTTGAACATGCCTTTCCTCCTTTTATTTTCTGGACTCCTACTGGCATTCAGATTATTTTCTGCCTTTATTGCTTTTTACCTAAACTAAGACACAGTCCTGCCTTTGAATAAAATGTTAGGGGACTAGAGTGTAGTTCAGAGGTAGAACACTTGCTTAGCATGTGCAAGGCCCTGGGTTCAGTACCTCGTTTCAAAAAAAAATTTTTTTAACCCATTAAGCATCTGTTGTCCTCTATACAAATCTCTTAGAGATAAAGATATAAAGATGATGTGGGTCCTGTCCTCAAGGAGCTTTGAGTCCAGTGAAAAAGAAAATGATAGAAGGCATAAAGTTAGTAATTGCCATGTCAGATCCTATTCACAGGAAGAAAATAGTTCTTTCAAATGGAAAGTTTTATAGGACAATAAGAATTTGAGATAAACCTTGAAAAATATGAGTTGAGCACTAGGAGTATAGGTCAGTGGGAGACCACATGCTTAGCATGTAGAAGCCATGAGCTCAATCCCCAGCCCCAAACACACACACACACAATCTATCCATCTATCTATCTATCCATCTATATCTATCTATCTATCTATCTATCTATCTATCTATCTATCTATATAAAACTTGAATTATATGCAGTGATAGAGAAAAGGATTCAGAAGAAAGGAGTCCTAGAGACAAAGATCATGGAGCCAGGAAACATCATGTGGGACATGTTGAAGGAATATGCACAACCAAGTTGTGGTTAAGAACAAAGTGTCAGAAGAGTGGAAAGGGACCACACAGTGGGGTATGGTCAATTCCAGGGGAAGGAATTTGCACTGATCTGATAGGTACTGGGGAGCCATCCAGTGCTTCTCAGCAGAGAATGAGGTATTCCCTTGAACTCCTGTGACATTCCTTGGTGTTGAAGATTTGTTACATACAAATGTTCACCTCGATTTCTTCTATATTTTAAGAAGTACTGTGTACCACACCTTATTTGTCAGCCGTCTTCATATATTCCAGGATTTCTTAGCCTCAGGCATGTTGACATGTAGGCCAGATAATTCTTCATTGTTAGACTGTATTACAGGATATTTAGCAGCATCTATAGCCTCCAGCTACCAGATGCCAGTTGCACCCCCTTAGCCCTAATTGCAACAACTAAAAATGTCTCCAGACATTAGCATATGTCCCCTGGTGGGTAAATATGTCCCCACTTGAAGACCACTGATTTAGACACATGTATTGAGTTCCTGTGGTGCCCTGAGCATTGAAAGATGCTTAGATTAATTGTCTTAGAATTATATCCTACATCTGGCCGAGTGCAGTGGCCCACATCTGTAATTCCAGCAGGAGCTGGAGGTAGGAGAAGCATAAGTTCAAGGCCAGTCTGGGCAACTTAGCAAGTTCTTATTAAAATGAAAATAAAAAGGGCTGGGAATGTAGCTCAGTGGTAGAGGTTTCCTGGGTTCAGTCCCTAGTACCTTAAAAACAATTTTTTTTTTTGTACTCGATCTGGAGAGTAAGGTGTTTCATGTATATTGGGGTAAAAGAACTGAACTGGGCACCAGGAGACCTGGATTCTGGTCCTGGCTCTGGAACAAAGAGATTGTGTGATTTGGGTAAGTTCTTTTACTCAGTCATCTGATTCCTTCACAATGATAGAAGTGACTTCTAAGGGTCTCTGCAGCTCTGATTCTAAGTCCTGGTTTCAACTGGATCCCATCCCAGGGCTTTATTTTTCCAATTTTAGAAAGTTAGCACAAGTTGGAGAACAACAAAACTAAAATACTGAATAAGAAAAGTGTTTGGGGGCTCAGTGCTTCATTGTGCTAAAGGCTATAATTTTTTTTTTCTAGATTATTTGAAGAATCTCTTAGAAGATTCTGGAGATTACAGAGACACTCAAGGTAAATAAGTTTTGCCATCTCATGTTGCAAAGGTTTTTGTATCATGTTTTATTTAGACCAGGAAAGAAAAAATATACTGATAACAAAACCCATGTACAAAACTGTTCAGTTCTTAAGAAGGCTTGAAGCTTTAAAAAAAAATAAAAACTCTTTTGGACAGATTGAAATAGAACTAAGTAAAGTAGTAAAGTGTGGCTAGTGACAAGAGAGACTGTAGGGACTCTAGAGGCCACAGGTAGCCCTACACAAGAGTTAACTACCTGAGAGAGTGGCCCTGTCATGGCTTAAGGTCAGGACACTCCTGCATGTGGTCAGGTACTCTGTACCCCCTATTCAAGTTCTGTAGATGTCCACTTCTTCATCTTTCAAACACAGTGGTTGAACCAGAAGATCTGCAGGGTTCTTTTAAGCTTTAGAGTCATGAGTCCATGAAGTGACTACGCTAGAAGAATCAATCTAAAATACCATGTTATTTGGGGATTCTTTAATGATGATATGTTTTTAAAAGTTCCGTTTTCTTTTTAAAGGAAAAGTTTGGGATGGGCAGTATAACATGCTTCTTTTATTCAGTGAACATATAATCTAATTGATGAAGAAGTCTATAATCTCCATGAAATAAAGAATAAAGCAATTGGGCTGGGCACAGTGGTGCATGCCTGTAATCCCAGCTACTTGGGAAGCTGAGGCAGGAGGATAGCATGTTAGAGGCCAACGTGGGCTAGTTAGTGAGACCCTGTCTCAAAATTTGAAAGGGTATAGGAATGTAACTCAGTGGTAAAGTACTCCTAGGTTCAATCCCCAGTACTCAAAAAAAAAAAAAAAAAAAGCAAATGGTTTTTTTCCTCTCCTCCTTTCCTCCTTTTGCTCCTCCTCTTCCTTCTTTTATTTTTTTCCTCCCAGTGCTGAGGATAGAACCCAGGGCTTCCTGCGTGCTGGGCAGCACTACTACTGAGCTACATCCCCAACCCAGCAGATATTTGAGAGTGAGGATCCCTGTACTCAGAATCATTTGAGAGAAGGAGAAAAGAGATGGTTAGAGAAGCAGGAAGATTTGCTTAGAAAGTGAGATTTTGGAGAGGAGCTGAAGGGTGGGCAAGAAGAAGAGTGCGCATTGCTGAACAAAGTCTGTGCTATGAAGTTAACAAGTTTTGGCAGGGGTTGGGGGTTAGCTCAGTGACAGCACACGCTTGGCGGGCTGAAGGCTGTGGGTTCAATTCCCAGCAGCACCAGGAAAAAAAGAAAGAAAGAAAGAAAGAGCGAGCGAGAGAGAGAGAGAGAGAGAGAGAGAGGGAGAAAGAAAGAAAGAAAATAGTAGAGAGATCTTAGCAAATGGGACCTCAAAAGACATCTGTCCCATGTCCCAGAGCTTCTGCCTTCAGATGAAGTGAGTTGTTAGCTCCATTCTGTGAATGAAACAAATAGAAGGCCAAGATTAAGGAGTTTATTTACTGGAAATTACATACTTCAGCAAAGGCATAATTAGAATAAGCAGAGAACAGTGAGATGCACTATGTACCCAGAGGCCAGCAGAACAGTGTGGTGGGCGGCTGTGGGTTAGGTTGCCTGAGGGGTTAGGTTGCCTGAGGGTAAGGGAGAATGAGATAAAAAACACCTTTGCAAGGTAAGCTAACAGCTGAGTGAACGGTCACCAGGCCCTCTTGTAGGGATGACGTGGGGAAAGCAGAATTGTAGAATGGACTGGAGAAGGCAGACCTTAGAGGGCAGGTGACCAGCAGCTTTATCATTGTGCTTCTCGGCTCTGCCCACTAGGAACTCCAGCAGGCCAGAAAACAAGGAGCTTGTATAGGGTAACATGGAATATGTGCTGTGATGATCATGCCAGTTGCATAAATTCAGGTATATGGTTGAGATTGCTATATAAGGAAATGTTCCTCTTATCTTTCATAAGAGTGAAAGGGCTGGGAGTGTAGCTAGAGCTCTTTCCCAGCTTGAGCAAGGCCCTGGTTTGATCCCCAACATTACACACACATACAAAAAGTAATCATAATAATATACATTTGTAGAGTATGGAAACTTCTAGGGTTACTTTTAGAGAATCTCTTGATGAGTTATGGTAGTTGAACCAAAAAAACTCAACCCCTTTTAAGAAATTGGTCTTTTTTTTTTCCTCCATTGGTAAACATCACTTCCACAAAGCCTCAGAAGGGCGTGATTATTCCCCTTTCATCACACATCCGTTTTTTCTTAGCTGGAATGATGCTACTGTCATCTTGTACAGAGTAATCTTTTTTGTGTGGATTTCTGAATATTGCAGGGTGTTTAGAATCCCTGCCTCCTACCCAATAAAAGGCCAGTGACCTTCCTGGTCATCATGATGACCACAAATTGTCTTTACACATATCCACATGTCCCTAGGGAGTGCTACTGCCTTGGATGGAGAACTAGTACTTCCCAAAAGCAGACAAAAAGCAGACTCTGTCCTTTATATTTAGTTCCAAAGATGACAAGCCTAGAGCATTCAAGAAGACTTTGCAAAAGACTTTGCAGAAGGCGAGGAGCTAATGTAAAGTATAAAACAAAGATTGCTGGGTGAATAACCCAGCTCAAAAAATGATGCTTGTACTTTCCTAAGTTCTGATGTGCTTCCATGTGGCATTTCTCTCTTTTCTAATTACTTGGAATCAGACTAGGAAAGGGAGACTGAGCCCTGACCCTGTTATATTTTTATTTTATTTTATTTACTTTTTGGTGCTAGGAATTTAATCCAGGGCCTCACACATGCCAAGCACACCCTCTACTACTGAGATACGCCAACCTCTGAGCCTTTTAAATGATCATTTCTCATAGTTCTTATTTCCTATGCCAGGATCCTTCTCCTTTATGATCCTTCTTCCCTAAGATAACCTATATACTAATATGGTCCTTAGCTTCCTGGTAAAATCCTGTTCTTACCCTTGTAAACTTCCATAGGACAATCAAATCCCAGCACAAAGCAACACTGAAATTCATGTTGTTGATAAACATGGTCTACCCAGTCTCTTTAGAGTCTTTCTCTGGCTCAGTTTTGTTCATAGGTATCATGTTTTGCCTGTTTTTCTTGGATACACCCCCACTGAATCATATCGTCTGTGTTTCTGCCTACTCACAGTCAGCCCAGCTCCATCAGAGTTTTGGTTGCTATGAAATAACTACCCTGTCATCTGGCACTGCTTAATGTTGCAAACAATTTGTGTCAATGTTAATAACCAAAAGCCCCCTTCTGTTCCTATGCATTTTAGATGCTCTTGCGGTTGTTATAGAGGTAGCGAACCATGCCAATGACACCATGAAGCAAGGAGTAAGTATCTTGGTATCAGTGCTGGTACACTGTTCAGCCTGGGAGCCTGCGTCTTCACATACTCTACATTGTCTTCCTCTAGGACAACTTTCAGAAACTTATGCAAATTCAGTACAGCTTAAATGGACACCATGAGATAGTGCAGCCTGGACGGGTAAGTGTTTTAGACCACCTTTTTCAAATTTAACACAATGCACTCAGGCACCATCTGTAGCTGCTCTTAATTTTAGTTATGAAAATTGGTTACTCATTACTGTTAGTCTTCATTGACCTAATATGGATTGCTCTATCTATTCAAAACATTCACAATGTAAGTCACTGTGACAAGAAGTCCAATTCAATTAGGAGAAAGGCAAGGGACCCCACAGAGTCCTGATAAAATGATTTAATGGGATGGTTTTTATTGTGTAATACCAGCTGACCTTACACAGCTCTGAAGTCCATCTCCCTTAAATTCTTTAATGCAAAGAGGATTATGAAGGGAAGGAGAAAATTGATATTTTGATGCTCTTCATAGAGCACAGAAGTGGCCTGGGGAATGAATTCAGGAAAATTACAAAATGAAGTTGTCAGGATGCTGGATATGCCTCAGGACCAAATACACACTCAATTACACGTCAGTCCACATAGTTCTCCCGGGGCCAATATATGATTTATGAAACTATGTGTGCTTATCTAATTCTATTCTTTTTGTGTTTGTTTTCTGGCTTTTTTTGTTTTAATCTTTTGTCCAATTTCTAAGTGACTTACAGGGTTTAAAAAGAAAAGCATGGGGGCTAGGATTATAGCTCAGTGGTAGAGCACTTGCCTAGCATGCAGGAGGACCTGGGCTTGATCACCAGGACTACAACAGGAAAAAAGCATGACTAAACAGCCACAAGAAAACTATATCTCCTAGGCTCCCACCAAAAAAAAATTCTTGGAGAAGAAAATTGATAAAGAAATTGTATGGATATTGTAATTATATTATGATGATTGGAATAACTGGGTTTTTGCTTGGATGAATTAGGTTTTTCTCAAAGAAGGAATTCTAAAGAAGCTATCCCGGAAGGTCATGCAGCCTCGAATGTTTTTCCTGGTAAGAGGCCATGTATAGCTCTGATATGTCTGGGTCATTGCTTAAGTAACAAGACAATTATATACAACACACAAACTTAGCACATTCAAATGTCAGGTTTAGTGGTGTCTTTGGCCATATTACTTAGTTTAATTTCAAGTATAGAAAATAAGGTCTGTTATGATGCATCATTAGGAAACTATTTTCTTTTGGAATTTAGTTTCATTTCTAGTTTGGAAGAATTGTTTTTAAAAAATCAATTACTTTTTTCAGGGAGACCAAAACCTTTGTGGGATTTAGAATTCAGAAAACATTATATCTGTTACAGGACTTAGAAAGGAAGCATGTTTTCTAGAAATTGCCTTTTGAATAATATTCTCCTAAAACATTTTAGATGATTTTAGTATATATAAGCAGAATGTAAGTATTTTGTTCAGAGAACTATTAACAAGAGGTAATATTTTCCCTTTATTCTTGTATCTTATCAGTATCATTGTAGCTAATATTACTTTTTGTAATCTGACCTATGAAATGTTTCTTCTTTCAGTTTAATGATGCCCTGTTGTATACAACACCGGTACAATCTGGGATGTATAAACTGAACAACATGCTCTCGTTGGCTGGAATGAAGGTCAGTGCATCAGTTAGAGGGTTTTTTGTGTTTGTTTGCTTTTTGCTTTGTTTGTTCGTGCTGTTAGAGGTCAAACTCAGGGCCTCCTGCATGTTAGAACTTTAACACTGAGCTTCATCCCCAGCCTTAGAAGATTTTTTTTTAACCCAGACATTTTTATATATGTAGAGAAGAATCTCTAAGATAACCATCTTTCTCATATCATTAACTCTTCTCTCTCCTTATGCTACTGTTCATGTATTTGCTTATTCATTCATGTCATTTGTTCACTCATGCATTAATTTATTCACACCATATTTATTGAGAATGACTATAAACAAAACATGGTAGTAGGTTTGATGAAAAGTAGGAGGATGAGTTCAAGCATGATTCTTTTTGTCTACTCAGCCTTCTTCCCCAGCAAGATTGAACACAGTTGGAAAGATAATAGACTATACAGTAGACAGTAATAAATACCACCATAAAGGCACAATGAAAAGTTTTTAGGAGTTCATAAAATAAACACACATCATTTGACAGGTATAGTGGAGGGATTGGCATGCATATATATATATATTTTTTAAAAAGAGCACTTTTTTTTTTCCAATGGACACAATATCTTTATTTATTTATTTTTATGTGGTGCTGAGGATTGAACCTAGTGCCTCACGCATGTGAGGCAAGTGCTCTACCACTGAGCTACAATCCCAGCCCGGCATGCATAGTTTTATAGACACCTAGGAAAGAGGAGAATCAAGGAAGTCTTTTAGGCAGAAGAGCCAGTAAGTCTTAAAGTATGGGTCACAGGTGGCCATGCTGGGATATGGGGAAAGGAATTCTGACTGGAGAGAATATTGTGACTAAAGGCTTGAATGTAGGAAAGTTGGATATTTAAATTCATCTGAAGCATAGAGTAGTAATAGATTAAGCTGAGTAGGAAGGTTGGCCAATGATGTCAGTAGCTGAGGACATTGGGCAACTTCAGCTATAATTCAGAATTGGAATTTGGAATAGGTTGAGTTTGCTTAGGTTTTTGTGCTTTCTTCCAGGTCAGAAAACCCACCCAAGAAGCATATCAGAATGAATTAAAGATTGAAAGTGTCGAACGTTCCTTCATTCTCTCAGCCAGGTAAATTTTTAAAAATATATACGTTTAGATAAATTTTTGCCAGTATAATGGTGTCATATCTCTCTTTTTTTTTTACATTTAGCTTGTGTATTAGACTTTTTATTCCTTCTTTTTCTTTCCTAAAACTGATTTTTCCAAAGTTTACGTACATGCACATAAATGACTGACAACTGACATAATAGTATAAGAGAAGCACAAAGATAAAAATATTCCTCAAAATAGGACAATACTGCTGTAAAATGATCTTTTGCTTTACTTTTGTTTCTGTTTACAGTGCCAGGGTTCCAGTCCAGGGCCTTACACATGCTAAGCAAAACACTCTGCCACTGAGCTACACTACCAGCCTCACTGATCTTTTTTTTTCTTTTTTTTTAGTGACTATTTCTGCATTTGTCAGCTTTCTATCACTGTAACAAATACCAGAGAGAAATAAACTTATAGAGACAAAACATTTATTTTGGCTCACAGTTGCAGAGGTTTCATTCTGTGGTCTGTAGACCCATTGCTGTAGGGCCCATAGCAAAACAGCACATTATTATGGGAGCATGTGGTAGAGGAGGCTGCTCACCTTATCATGGCCAGGAAGCGAGAGAAACAGAGGAAGGGACCAGAGTACTAGTGGTCCCTTTAAGAGCATGTCCCAAACTTAGCTTCATTGCACTGGGCTCCACCTCTTAAAAGGTTCCACTGCCTCCCAGTAGCACCAAGGACCCAACCGTTAATACATGGGTCTTTGGAGAACATTCCAGATCCAAACATGGCAATTTCAAATATTTTTACAGTGAAACATAATATTTTTAAAAATAACTAGTACTTTATAGTTTACTAGAAAGTTTTCACATTTCATTGAAAGGCATAGCAAATGTAGGAGGTAGGTGTCATCTCACCTTGAAAATGAGGAAACCTAATTATAGAAAAGTTCAGTTGCCCTTTCCTGGATACATAGCTGGCAAAGCAGGATACAATTTGAAGTCTTTTGCTTTTAAATCCATTGTTATTTATGATACCAAATTACCTTAAACTGAAACCTGCAGTGACTTGTGTTAACCAAAACATAGTACCATAATGTAAATTAAGCACCAAGGAAACCCAAAGCTGTGTGAATCATACAGACATACCTCACTTTACTGTGCTTTATAGATACTGCATTTTTTTTTTACAAATTGAAGTTTTGTGGCAACCTTGCAATTCTATTAGTGCCATTTTTCTGACAGCACGTGCATACTTTGTGTCTCTGACTCACATTTTGGCAGTTCTCACAATATTTGATTTGATTTGATTTATTTTTGCAATGCTAGGGATTGAACCCAGGGCCTTGTGCATGCTAGACAAGTGCCCTACTACTGAGCTACACCACTAGCCCTCCCAATATTTTCAACTTTTTTCATTATTATTTTATCTACTTTAGTAATCTGTGATCAGTGATCTTTGTTCTGTTGTTTCAGAGCACCATGAACACACCCACGTGAGATGGACAATTTAATGAATAAATGCTGTATGTGTTCTGACTGCTCCGTCAACCTGTCATTCCCCCACCTCTCTTACTCTCATTGGGCCTCCATAGTTACTGAGACAATATTGAAATTATGCTAATTAGTAACCCTACAGTGGCTTCTAAGTGTTCCAGTGAAAGGAAGAGCCACCCATATTTCATTTTAAAACAAAAGCTAAAAATGATTCAGCTTAATGAGGAAGGCATGTTGAAAGCCAGGACAGACTGAAAGTGAGTTAGCCAGGCTATAAATGAAAAGGAAGAATTCTTGAGGGAAATTAAAAATGCTGCTTCAGAGCTAGGATTGTAGCTCAGTGGTAGAGCGCTTGCCTCACGTGCGTGAGGCCCTGGGTTCGATCCTCAGCACCACATACAAAGCAATAAAATAAAGACATTGTGTCCATCAACAACTAAAAAAATATTTTTAAAAAATGCTGCTTCAGTGAATGCATGAATGAAAAGAAAACTTTCTCCCTGTTGCTAGGGAGAAAGCTTGAGTAATCTAGATAGAAGATCAAACCTGCCACATCATTCCTTTAAGCCAAAGCCTAATCGAGAGAAAGGCCCCAACTCTCTTTAATTCTTTGAAGGCTGAGAGAGATGAGGAAGGTACAGAAGAAAAGTTTGCAACCAGCAGAGGTTGGTTCAGGAGTTTAAGAAAGACGCATCTTCATAACATAAAGTACAAGGTGAAACAGTAAGTGCTGATGGAGAATCTATCTGCTGCAGGTTATCCAGAGGTCTAGCTAAGATAAAGATGAAGGTGGCTACACTGCACAATAGGGGTTTTTGCTTGTATTTTGTTTTGGAGGTACTAGGGATTGAATCCAGGGTTACTTTACCACTGAGCCCCATCTCCAGCCCTTTTCATTTTTTATTTTGACACAAAGTCACCCTAAGTTGCATAGGTCTTTCTGAGTTGCAGGGATTGTCCTTGAACTTGAGATCCTCCTGCCTCAGCCAAGTCACTGGGATTACAGGCAAAAAAAGAAAATCCTGTTTTGCTACTAGGGATTGAACTCAGAGGCACTTAACCACTGAGTCACATCCCCAGCCCTTTTTATTTTATTTATTTATTCATTTTGTGGTGCTGGGGATCAAATCCAGGGCCTCATGTGTATTAGGCAAGTGCTCTACCACTGAGCTACCTTCCCAGCTCCCCTTTTTATTTTTCGAGACAGGGTCTTACTAAGTTGCTTAGGGCTTCATCAAGTTGCTGAGGCTAACTTTGAACTTGCGATCCTCCTGCCTTAGTCTCCTAAGCCACTGGTATTATAGGTGTGCACCATCCCACCCGGGCCCTGCTAGATTTTTAATGTAAATGAAACAGCCTTATTGGAAGAAGGTGCCATCTAGGACTTTGTAGAGAGAAGTCAATGTCTGGTTTCAAAGCCTACAGCTCTCCATGCATGCCATCCTATCATCTTTCTGCCTTGCCCAGGTGGCTACCTCACCTGGAATTCACTCCTTCATTCAGTAAGTAATATGGATCCTCTAGCCTGGCCAGCATTGCACTAGGTATCAGGATACAGTCGGTAATTAAAAAGTCCCTCCTTTCACTGAGCTTACATTTCATTAAGGAAGACAAACACTTAGCAAACATCTCCACCATTAGGTATATTGCAATTAAGAGTACACAGAAGAAGTCACAGGTACTATGAAGCTATAAAATGAGGCACCTTGTGCTAGATTTTTAGAGAGAGGATAGGAGGAAGTCCCCACAGGCCTGCTATACATACTTAATTAAGAATAAGTAGGTGTTGGAAGAGCCTCTTGGTCATTAGGAACAATGAATATAAAGATCCTGAGTTGAAAGAGAGCGTGGAATATTCCAAGAACTGAAAGGCCAGTGTGGCATGAACTAGACCATGACAGGGAGAGTGACCAGCCTGGAAGAACAAGTGGGATAGATTCTGCAGAACCACCTTATGGATTTTGGTCTTTAGCTTAAGAGCCACAGGAAGCCACTGAATAGTTTATACTGGGGAATGATGTGCTATGAGAACACAGTTTGGAGGTGGACTAGAGGACATGTTTAATTGGGCATGAAAATGAGAGAAAGGGGTTATTCCTTGGGAGTCTCCAGCTTGTATGTGGTGGTACCACTCACTGCTGAGGAGCAATGGGGAGAAGAGCAGCTTGGGGGAGAAGTCAGGTGTTTAGTTTCAGACATGCAAGTTAAATGTGAGGAAGGTCTGCATGGAGCTGCCAAGAGTAGTTTATGTAAGGATCTGGAGGTCAGGAGGAAGCCTGGGCTACAGGTATACATGTGGGTGTCATCAGTTGAGATGGTAACCAAAGCTAGAAGACTGAATGAGGCTGCACAGAAAGACTGCAGTTCCCTGTCTAACTCCTGGAACTCTTCAAGTCCTAACATGGTCATCACCTCCATAACCTTCCCTGACACCTAAATAAGGAAATTTATCCCTTCTGTTATTTATCTGCCTTACATTTGTTCTACCTTATATTGATTGCTTTCCTCATCCCAGTTGGGTGTGAGCCCTTAAAAGTGAGGTGTATTATGTGTGCCCAGTTTCTGGTTAGTTCCTGGCCTTTAGTTTTCTCCCAGTAAATGTTACTCAGATCCTTCAAAGTGATGTATAGTCTTTGAACCTCGCAGTAGTATCCCACAATTAGTACCAGAAGTGGTGTAGCTCGGTCTAAAGCACCAGCAGTTTCTTTGATTTGAAGGGTTTTCCCCCTTGATAATTCATCTCAACAGAAAAATGGTAGTTGTTTGACACAACTTTGCATTCTAGTTATGTACAAATTCTACAAAGAAAAGAATGGCCTGTTTCCCAATCCAAGAAAGATGCTTATTCTTCGGCTAATCATGTTACAAAAAGAGAGCCTGAATGTCTCCTCTGGATTGTGGTGGGCAAGTGTGTGTGGCCTGTGAGGGAAGTGTTATCAAGAGCTAGTAAACATCGTCTTGGCAGACCCCACACAGGAGAGAGCCAGGAATGATTAAATGAGAGAACAGCATATGCGACATGATTTGCACAGTTGAGTCACATTCCACATGCTCCCAGGGCTCCAGAAAAATCCAACAGCCATTCTCAAATTAGCCATCTGCCTCTCTGCTTTCTGTTACTTCTTCCAGTAAAAAGCCAAGGGGAGGGAGGGAGAGATAGTAATATCGTATGAATGTTTGCCTGGAAGCCTGAGCATGTGTTGCCATAGTGCAGTTCTTCAAAGACCTTGAACAAGCTGACCAGTGACCTGGTGGTGAAGGGTTCAGTCCTAAACTATACTTGAGTCTGATACCAGCTCATGATGTAGTAGCCTGTTGTCTATAAAGCCAATTATCTAACATGGCTAATCTTCGGTAAATAGTAATGATGGGTGGTGGTATTGTAGAGGGGAGAGGGGTGTGTGTAAGATTCAGTATCTATTCCATAGGGTTGCTCTGAGGGTGAGGCATGATGACATTTGGAAGTACTCCATACAGGCTGACATGTACTCATTCGTAGACAGTAGACGTTTGGGGCAGTAATGCTAGAATAGTAGAGATAACTGAGGTAGGTTTTGTTTAGTTTAGAGAGAAGGGTGTTGTTTCTCTTTTGTTGTTTTGTTCTTTGTGTGGAATGGATATTTGAGAAATATGTTAGCTGGGCGCAGTGGTACACGCCTGTAATCCCATCATTTTGGGAGGCTGAGGCAGGAGAATCATGAGTTCAAAGCCAGCCTCAGCACCCACAAGGCGCTAAGCAACTCAGTGAGACCCTGTCTCTAAATAAAAATGCAAAATAGGTCTGGGAATATGGCTCAGGGGTCTAGTACTCCTGAGTTCAATCCCTGGTACCAAAAAAAAAAAAAGAGAGAGAGAGAAATATGTTAGTTTTAACATTTCATTTTGTAAACCAGATTTCTACCTTTTTATATCCCTACGACTGAATATTCTAAATGGTACTCAAAGCCATTTCATAGGGAGGTACATTTCTGGAGTGATTATTGTATGAAAGGTAAGTGGTTTCTAGTATCTTCTTGACCTGGACTGAGCTCTTCAAAATAAAATTTTAAGAGGGCCGGGAACGTAGCTCAGTGGTAGAGCATTTATGTATGCAAGGACCTAGAATCAGTTTCCAACACTGAAAAAAATTAAATGCAGCATTGTATGTCTATATATGCCATTACTTATGATGGAATTTTTATGCTTAAAATTATAATAATAAAATACTGTACTGCATATTTAATCACTTGATGCAAAAATCATCAAGACTGCTGTACAATTTTCTTTCTTTTTATTTATATATTTTATCTGGTACTGGGAATTGAACCCAGGGATGCTTTACTACTGGACTATTTTCCTAGTTCTTTTTTGGGGGGTTGGGTTCTGGGGATTGAACTCAGGGGCACTCAACCACTGAGCCACATCCCCAGCCCTATTTTGTATTTTATTTAGAGATAGGGTCTCACTGAGTTGCTTAGTACCTCACCTTTGCTGAGGCTGGCTTTGAACTCTCGATCCTCCTGCCTCAGCCTCCCGAGTGGCTGGGATTACAAGTGTGTGCCACCGCACCCAGCCCTAGTCCTTTTTATTTTTATTTTTGAGACAGAGTCTTGCCAAGTTGCCCAGGCTATTCTCTAACTTGGCATCCTCCTGCCTCAGCCTCCCGAGTTGCAGGAATTACAGGAGTACACTACCATGCCTAGTGCTATTCAGTTTTCGAATTTATGATTTTCTAAAGTATTTTAGAAAATGGGTCAAATATATTTTCTTATACAGTCATAAATCCATTATGATGGATTTTATTTTATTATGGATTTTTAAGTTGATTGTTAATGTCTCTCATTCCTTCTCCCTCCTCCCATGTCTATGTATAAATCAATATATTTACTCCTATTTATGTTACTTAACATGTGCCTCTCAGTTCTGAATATGCCAAACAAAATTTTTGAAATGGCTTCATAAATGTCCTGATACCAGCGATGACTGGGAGTTATGACAGAGTTTGGGGGGGAGAGGCATCGTAGCAAAACTGCAGAATAAGAGTGCCCTTTTCTGGACAGGCTTTCCCTTCTTTGGACCATTCCCATTAGAGTTAAGTCAAAGATACACCTGATGAGTCAGGGGAAGGAACAGAAAACGAGTGGCCGAGTAGAGAGAGAAGCCCTCAAAACAGCCACGGGCTTTTCCCCCTATTAACCACTCCTTCAACATGTTTTATTTTATTTATTTATTTATTTATTTTTGGTACTGGGGATTGAACTCAGGGGTACTCGACTACTGAGCCACATCCCCAGCCCTATGTTGTGTTTTATGTAGAGACAGGGTCTCACTGAGTTGCTTAGCGCCTCGCCGTTGCTGAGGCTGGCTTTGAACTCGCGATTCTCCCGTCTCAGCCTCCCCAAGTGCTGGGATTACAGGCTTGCACCACCACGCCGGGCTTCAACATGTTTTATTTTATTTTTTTAAACATCTTTTTTATGATACTAAAAATATATTCCCTTCACTTCACTATCCTGTCATTTTTGGTAATATGTAATAGTCTAAAAGTATTTAGTATTCTGTGCTATATATCGGTGTTTGAGACAGAATTCCTTGGAATATTTCTAAATTCTAGGATTATGTCTTAGGAAACTCTTTATGTAAATAATTATTAATTGGACAGTTAGCCCCTAAACCAAACAAAGACACTTATTTAGGAGACTTCAGAAGCTATTAAATATAATGTGGAAAGGATAAAAGCATTGCATTTGCTAAAATACTTTGGGTTCCCTATTGCCTGCTCTGATTATTTGTTCACATAAACTGCAAAGTTGCTGCTTTTGACTAGTAGCGTTGGAGGATGGTAGAGTTGGTTGCCATGGGAGAACTAAAAGAAGTAAGAAAAAGGCAAAAAGTCGAAGCTGACATCTGGTTGATGGAACCTTCTCTTGCCCCCCAACAGCTCTGCCAATGAAAGAGATGAATGGCTAGAAGCAATTTCCAGGTCAATAGAAGAGTATGCTAAGAAAAGAATCACCTTCTGTCCTAGTAGGAGTCTTGATGAGGTATTGTTTTTCCTCCTTTCTTTTTCCAGTGCACTTCAGTTTTACCTTAAAGAAACATATCACAGGGGTTTAGCAAAGCAACATGTTGCAGAGAAGGATGAGAGGTGCGTGTCTAATTTTAGCAGTACGTGTTGATCCATCTGTGAATATCTGACTGCTAGTCTATGAGAACACAGAGCATGCTCATGTTTTTTTCTAGTTATAAAACCTAATTATAGGAAATTTATTTATTTACTCTGTGTGTGTGTGTGTGATTATGGTGCTAGGGATGGAACCCATAGCCTCATGCATGCTGAACACATGCTTTGCCACTGAGTTATACCCCTAGACCCCATTGTTGGAAATTTAGAAAGTACAAAATAGTTTAAGGAAGAAGCTAATCAGCTGTTATCCCACTTTTTTTAAAAAATATTTTTTAGTTATACGTGGACACAATATCATTATTTTGTTTATTTTTATGTGGTGCTGAGGATCGAACCCAGTGCCTCACATGTGCGAGGCAAGTGCTCTGCCACTGAGCCACAACCCCAGCCCCTGTTATCCCACTTTTAAAGTTAATTTTGCAGTAAGAAGGTCTGGGGATATAGCTCAGCTGTTAGAGTGCTTGCCTTGCATGCACAAGGCCCTGGGTTCAATCCCCAGCATCACCAAACAAAAAAAAAAAAATTTTTTTTTACAGTAAGAGGATTTTTAGAATATAGCTAATCTCAATATCCTGAGAATACAAAAATATAATAGCCCCTGTTTCCTCCCACATCTTTAATGATATCATCAACTCTATGAGACAGCATCACCAACTAAAAAAGTCTCCATCCTGTCGCAGGCAGTGTGCATGGAGGTAATCAGAAGTCATTCTTCTTCCTCAGGCTGACTCAGAAAATAAAGATGAAGTTAGTCCCCTTGGATCAAAGGCTCCCATCTGGATTCCTGATACCAGAGCCACAATGTGTATGATCTGCACAAGCGAATTTACTCTGACCTGGAGACGACACCACTGCCGGGCCTGTGGAAAGGTCAGAAAGGATAACCCCTCTTCATTGTGATTTCTCCTCTCTGTAAGCTGTGCACAGTGAGGAAGCATATTCCCTCTGAGAAACCACTGCAGTTATCACAGCAAAAGAAAAAAAAAAACCAAGATAGTTGTGATAGAAAATGTGGATATTGTCTTCTCTCTAAATATTTAGGGACAGAAGAAGGGAATTGTTGTTAGAGAATGAACTTCCTTTTACCCCAGATTTACTTTTTGATGTCAGTAATAGAGAACTGTCATTCAGAAACCAAAACTAACAAATTCATGATTAAGTGATCCTCAAGTTTACAGCTAGTTATTTAAACCACCTCTGTCTACATATTAAGTATTTAGCAAGGGGTACTTTTAGTGCTCAAATTATCCCTAATGACACTTGTAAGTTTTTTTAGTCAGTTTTCCATTACTATAACAAATACCTAAAAAAAAAAAAATTATAAAGAGAAAAGGTTTATTTGGGCTCATGGTTTTGGAGGTTTCAGTCTATGACTGACTGGCCCTCTTGCTTTGGGCCTGTGGTGGCACATCATGGTGGGAGCAGGAGTGGAGCACATGGCAGAGCAAACGTATTCACCTCAGCTGTTTACTGTTTTCATGGCCAGGAAAAAAATAAAAGAAAGAGGAAGAGAGTAGGGTTCCATGCTTTCCTTTGAGGGCATACCCACCGTCACTGAAAACCTCCCATGAGGCCCCACCTTGTACAGGTTCCACCACTTCCCAATACAGCCAACGTAGAGACCAAGGCTTTCAATCATAGGCCTTTGGGGGACATTCCAGCTTCAAACTATAGCATAAGCCTTTTTGACATCATCAATAATGTGAGTTTAATAACAATGACATCTGCATTGTTCAAAAGATTAAATAATGTCCCATTTAGAGAGCAATTAATACAGAGCCAGACACTCGGGAGAGTAGCATAGAAGTGGTCATTGCTGCAGCTGTGATGGTAGTGATGATGATGGTGGTCAGTGCAGCTGACAGGACTTACTGCATGGTAGGCACTGTTCTAAGCACTTGGTACATAGGAGCTCTTTGCATTATTTTACATAGCAGTTGCTCTGTGATGATGTGTGGCCTCTCTGTCTTTCTTACCAAGTGCTAGTCCACTGTATGCCTGAACTCCATGAGGTTAAGTGAGAGGACATGAGCATGTAACTATTCTGAAAAGTGAACAATGCTGTGAGACCTACTTTACAGTTTGGAAACAATAGTTATTCTCAGCAAAATAATTGTGATGTGTTTTCAGATTGTATGCCAAGCTTGTTCGTCGAATAAATATGGCTTAGATTACCTGAAAAATCAACAGGCCAGAGTATGTGAACATTGTTTCCAAGAGTTGCAGAAACTAGGTAATGTATAAGTAAAGATTTAACCAGAAATTCCATTCTTCCCCAAATGCTTTTCAATAGCCTCTGAAAGAATCATCTTTGGTACATCAGCAGTGTTGATGATTGTCTTAAAGTTAGTATTAAGCTTTCTTAACTCATTTTTTGTGGTAATTTCCAAGAAAAGTTGGACTGAAATTTGTTTTTACTGTGTGAAAATGTTTTGCTAAGAAAACCAATTGTATAAAATTACAAGATTAAATGCTTAAAACAAAAGGGAACTTTAACTTGCAAGTAATTTTGAAGTTTATTTCCCACAATAGTGTGCTCGTAAGAATCATTTCCTACCTATTTACAAAGTCATGGAAACATACATGGTGGCACTTTGTTAACCTAATTCTAGTCACTTGGACTGATTTAATGAGATTTTATTGTAGCTTTTTGAACAAATACAAAATGATACTTCATACCTGCCCTCTAGTTATTTGCAGGCATCCTTCAGGCAAAGTGAATGCAGATAGGACTATTCAAGTCTACATTTTGGGAAGGGAATTCTAATTAAATTTCTGAAACATATAGAATCTAAATCTTGAAAAGATTTTCCTTCATGTTCATGAAAAATAACGTCTCCTCAGCAGATAGGAATATCTAAGTGAAAAACAACAACAACAATTAGAAGATATGCTGTTTCAGAATCCATGTAGTTGTGAATTAATGGTATATCACAGTCTATACATTTTCCAAGAAGACACATCCCCTACTCCTTTGCCAGCCTCTCTGTTCCTCCCTTTGTTCTTTGAGTACATAGTATGAACTGTAGACATTCATAATTTATCTTTGAATCTTCCTTTCTCATCATCCACACTTATTTGGTTATTTAATCTTGTCAATTTTATCTCAGAAAGTCTGTCTGTGTTGATTTTGTATCAGTCCTAATAAGGTCTAAATTACTTTAATAATTTCCTTATGAGTTTACCTTGTTGCAAATCTCTCCTGGCTACTGCCAGATTTAATTTCCTAAATTTAATCTGTTCTTACCACACACCAACGTAAACAGCATTGTAAGTCCCTTTTTTCCTAGCTTCCTTATTCTACAATGTAGTTGCTCATGCTGACTTCTGTGTGGAGTGTTCTCCCCGCTTCCACCTGGCAAAATACTTATGCTTTAGTGCAGCTAACAGGACTTACTGCATGCTAGGCACTTACTTATTTATGTTGGCATTTACACCAGTGTAAATGTCTCCTTTTCTTCCTAGGCTTCCTTGAACCTCTGCAGTCAGAATTAATTGTTCCCTTGTTTTTGTCCTACAGCCCCTATTTAGTACCTTGTTCATTGTAATATTGTTATTTGGTCAAGTATCTAGACGCTGAACAAAGTTAGGTATTTTTAAAGTCAGTAGGGAAGTTTTGGGGGATTTATTTTTTCAATTTGATAGTACATTCAATGCTTCAGAATTCTAAAGGCACAAAAGGATAATTATTCCACATGGTTTAAAGTTTAAAAAGTAGAAAATCAGTGGGAGTCTTCCTCTCACTCAGCTCTCAGCAGTCATCTTCCTTTCTGCAGGGCCACGGATGTCATCCATTTCTCAAGCATTCTTTCATGGATATTTTGTGCAATGATGTTTATTGATTTGAATTAAGTTGAAGTGCAGAATGGTCATCACCATTGGCTACATAAGTGTGTCTGGTTTGTTTCAGATCGCCAGCACTCCCCTAAGATTGGATCTCCTGGGAATCACAAATCTCCTTCAAGTGCCTTATCATCAGTCTTACACAGTATTCCATCAGGGAGGAAACAGAAAAAAATCCCAGCTGCTCTCAAAGAAGTAAGTGTTTCCATTAAACTCACAATGAGATAGAGCTGAATTATTCATATGCACATAATATGCAGTTTTTATTTCATAAAGGAAGATGTCATTTCCCATTGCTATTAAAATAGGAATTTTAATACTGGTGATGGAGATGGCTGGTTTCTTATAATCTTGCGTGGTCTCCCTTATGACCTGAGTCATTTAGAAAATGGCTGTTGAAAGCTTCGGAGAGCATTTTATAGCAATGTTAGAGAATAAAGCTAAGTTGAACACATATGAATTTTTAAAATTACTTCAAGGAGGCCTCTTTCCAAAGGGAAGGAGTGTTCATAGAATAATTGGGAGTCCTTTGTTAGCATTTACTGATCAACATGGTTTGTTATTTGTTGACATCCTTTAAACTTAAAATTTTAAACAGTTATAGCAGCCTGCAGGTAAAATCTGCCAGTGGTAAAATCCACAGGCATCATTGATACAGTTCCTCAAAAGTAAGTGTCAGTCAACAAGTACCAGAGTGCAGTGTTGCCATTCCGGCCACGCCCATCACGATTAGTTTATTCATTAGTTCCTCTTGTGCTAGTTTTATAGCCAGCAGAGTAGGTTGCTTTTATTTGTTGTCGCGGTGGTCGTTGTTTTGGTACTGGGAATTGAACCCAGGGACACTTTACTACTGAGTCCCATCCCTAACCCCTTTTATTTTTTATTTTGAGACAGGATCTTGCTAAGTTGCTTAAGGCCTTGCTAAGTTGCTGAGGCTGGCCTCTAACTTGTGCTTACAGATGTGTGCTGCCATGCCTAGCCGTTTAGTGTTGTTTTGAGGTACAGTCTCACTATGTTGCCCAGGCTAGCCCCAAATTCCTGTGGTTAAGGGATCCTCCTGCTTCAGTCTCCCAAGTAACTGGGACTATTAGGCACATGCTACTAACCCCAGATCTGACCAGGGCTTTTGATTCTCCTGCTTGTTTACCATGAAGGTGTGCTGTTATACAGAGTGGAGGCAGACAACTCTACAAATTTGATGAAGATCATGATTCTTAGGTAAAACTAAGAGTATATTCCCAGTTGAAGTGATTGATAGCCAATCTGGTGAAATAGTAAGAAAAGGATTTGAAGTTTCTAATTGCCAAGTTTTATGTGAAACTGGTTAAGCCAACATAGTGAGCACCTCTGAACTCGCTCTTCCATCCCTCAGTTCCCAAATATAAACCTGCATTCATAACTTTGAGGTTCTTGCCAGGTGCTGTCATTCACACTTGGGGTCCCAGCTATTTGGGAAGCTGAGGAGGGAGTATCCCTTGAACCCAGGAGTCTGGGGCCAGCCTGGGCAACACAGCAAGGCTCTTTGTCTTTTAATAAATAAATAAGTAAATAACCTTAAGGTTCTTAATCAACTGAAGTAGTTTTCAGTTCTCTCTAATTTTTTATTTCTCCAATGCCACATTAGTTTCTAAATATCATTCTTTCAATTTGCCCCCGTCTTTGGTTGAAATTTGTCAGCATTGGTTATAAAACTCTTTATAGCCTAGATTCAGTCTAATCCTAGTCCTGTTTTATACTTCTGTCCACCCAACCACAAAAACAGACCTTCCATGATAGCCCTCCAGTTCCTGAATGCAGCCATTTTTTCCTTTAGTCCTCTGTTTCCCAGACGAGTTGCATCAGTATCACCTGAGAACTTGGAAATTCTCAGGCCGCACGCAAAGTCTACAAAATCAGAAATTCTAACAAGCTCGCTGGTGATTCAGATATGTGCTAATGTTTGAGAGCCACTTCTTTGCCCTTTAGTCATACTGGAGAAGTTAATATGTGTATTTAAGTGCTACAAACATCAAACTATAGTATTCTCCTTGGGAAGTTGTGTTCGCTGGTTTTGTTTTACTTAATTGAAGTGAAATTCACATAACATATAATTACCCATTTTAAAGTATATAGTACAGTGGTATTCAGTGTGCTCACAATGTTGGGTAACCCTGGTATCTTTCTAGTTTCAAAGCCTTTTCATCACCCATACAAATACACTTTGTACATTAAGTGATCAGTTCCCTTTCCCCTCCTCCCACCCTCTAGCAACCTCTAATCTGCTTATGTCTCTCTGGAGTTGCCTATTTTGATTATATGATGAAAAAGAAATCATAGACTATGTGACTTTTATACCTAGCTTCTTTTCACTTACCACAGTGTTATCAAGGTTTGTTGAAATTACAGCATGTGTCAATATTATAACATGTATCATGCACTTCATTTCTTTTATGTCTGAATGGTATTTCATTTTATCTGTATTCCACAATTTATCCATTCATCCCCTTGATAGACATTTGAGATCTTTCCACGTTTTGGCCCTTATAAATAATAATGCTGTAAACATCCATGTACAGACTTCTGTGTAGACATATTTTCATATATCTTAGGTTTATGCTTAAGAATGGAATTCCTTAGTCATATGGTTATTCTCTGTTTAACTTTTTGATGAACTAAGAAGTTTTGTGTTACTAGGGATTGAATTTAGGGCCTCACACATGCTAGAGAAGCACTTAACCAATGAGCAACACGTATTCCAGCCCTTATTCCAATAATATTAGAAAATCTGTAGAAAAGCCTCTGTTTTAGAATTACATTCAGAGCCTCAGTACCCTCAGTAATGACAGACTGCTCCTTGAGTGTTATTTTAAAAATAATTAAAATATTTTGTGAATCAGGTGGTTAAATTGGTTAACACCAATTTTATTTTTTAATGGGTAATATAAGACTATGTGTGACCATTCAGTATTATGATTTATTTTTCGTGGCTAGTAAGTTAATTCTAAAGGAGGAATATTTTGAGCAACACTGTAACACTTGTATTAATATATAGTATC
Source organism: Geosciurus inauris (assembly GCA_004024805.1). Taxonomy (NCBI): domain Eukaryota; kingdom Metazoa; phylum Chordata; class Mammalia; order Rodentia; family Sciuridae; genus Geosciurus; species Geosciurus inauris. Next base: position 100,728 of record PVHX01003719.1, on the reverse strand, counting down.
CCAGAGCAACTATATTTTATGCAAAATCTCATTTGAGTGTTAAACATTTCTAATTTGTTTTAAGAGACAAAGTAGCTATTATTACTTGGTAGACTTTTTTTTATTCTTTTTTTTGGTACCAGGGATTGAATTCAGGGGCACTCGACCACTGAGCCACATCCCCAGCCCTATTTTGTGTTTTATGTAGAGACAGGGTCTCACTGAGTTGCTTAGCACCTCGCCATTGCTGAGGCTGGCTTTGAACTTGCGATTCTCCTGTCTCAGCCTCCCTAAGTGCTGGGATTACAGGCTTGAGCCACCGCGCCCGGCTCTTGGTAGACTTTTAAAGGATGCTTTTTTTTTTTAACAAATCTACTTTCCCTTAATAGACATCTACAACTTAGTGTTAGATCTTAAAATTTCCACTAAACAATATATAATCCTTTCTGTGAAATTTATAAGAAATTAATGTAATTCATGTAATTCATTAATGTATCCATTAATTCATAATTAAAGATATACTTTTAAAATTCACAGGGCTAGCCAGGCACAGTTGTGTTTACATGTAATCCCAGCTACTTGGGAGCCTGAGGCAGGAGGATCAAAAGTTCAAGGCCAACCTCAGTAACTCAGTAAGACCCTGTCTCAAAATAAAAAATAAAAAGGACTGGGGATGTAAATCAGTGGTAGAACATCCATAGATATAATTCCCAGTACCTAAGTTCAATCCCCAGTACAAAAAAAAAAAATTTTAAATTTAAATAAAATAAAATTCACAGGGCTGGGAATGTAACTCAGTGGTAGGACACTTGCCTCGCATGAACAAGGCCCTGGCACTAACAAATATAAAATTAACAGAACCCCTCCCACCCCCCATAATAGTTTTCCATAGCTGTATAACAAATTACCACAACCTTGGTAGCTTGAAATTACATGCATTTATTATCTCAGGAGTCTAGGCCTGCTTTAGCTGGGACTTCTGGTTTGGCCAGTATCAAGCATCAAGGTTTGGCCAGTGTTGAGTTCTCATCTGGAGCCTCAACTGGGAAAGGGACTGCTTCAAAGCTCTTTCAGGTTTTGGGGAGAATTCATTTCCTTGCTGTTATCAGACTGATGGCCTAGCTTCTTGCTGCTTTTTGCTGGTAGTCACTCTTAGTTCCTTGCCAGTGGACCTTTCAACATGACTACAAAGGGTAAAGTTTCTGTAGTCAGTTTTCTAGCTTGATGGAGTCTTATATAATGTAGCGTAATCAGGGGGTGACGTCCCATCACCTTCATTCTTTTATTAAATATTTTATTTGTTCGTTTTAGTTATACATGACAGTAGAATGTATTTTGACATAAATACATGGAGTATCATTTCTCATTTTTTGTGGTTGTACATGATGTGGAGTTACACTGGTCGTGTATTCAGATATGAACATAGCAGAGTTATGCCCAACTCATTCTACTGTCTTTCCCATTCCTATCCCCCATCAGATTCTTTTCATTAGAAGTAATTCATTCTACTGTCTTTCCCATTCCTATCCCCCATCAGATTCTTTTCATTAGAAGTAAGTCATAGGTCCTATCCATGCTCAACAAGAGGAAGCACAACAGTGTGACTGTCAGAGGCAAGGATCATAGAAAGTCATGCTAAGAGTCTGCCCACCTGGTTGGGGTGTAACTGAGTGGTACAGTGCTTGCCTATGTGGCACGAGGCCTTGGGTGTGATTTCCCAGCAAAATGTATGCGAGTGCGCATACACACACACCACACACACAGTTTGCCCACCACACTTCTGATAAAGCAAATCCTAAACATGATTTTTTTAAAAAACCACTTTAAATTGCCAGATTATAATCACTGAACACTTGCTATGTTTTTGCATAAAAATGAAAACATTTTCAACTTTAAAAATTTAAAAATTTTTTTTGGTTGTTGATGAACCTTCATTTTATTCATTTATATGTGGTGCTGAGAATCGAACCCAGTACCTCACACATGCTAGGCAAGCACTCTACCACTGAGCCACAAGTCCAGCCACATTTTCAACTTTTTTTTTTAATGTTTTTTAGTCGTAGATGGACACAATACCTTTATTTTATTTATTTATTTTTAGGTAGTGCTGAGGATCAAACCCAGTGCCTCACGCGTACTAGGCACGCGCTCAACCACTGAGCCACAACCCCAGCTCCCACTTTCAACTTTTTGGGGGAGGGGATTACCGGGGATTGAACTCAGGGTCACTCGTCCACTGAGCCACATCTCCAGCCCTATTTTGTAATTTATTTAGTGACAGAAATTGCTTATAGTACCTCGCTGAATTGCTTATAGTACCTCGCTTTTGCTGAGGCTGGCTTTGAACTCTCAATCCTCCTGCCTCAGCCTCCCTAGTAGCTGGGATTTCAAGCATGTACCATGAAGCCTCAGAAGCTTCTTTTCTTTTAGAACAAAGTATGGGGAGCAAGATTCATCTTTAAAAATCACCTCCATGAATAGACGTTTCAGGTTGTTTATCTCAGTTATACAGTGCTTGTCTAGCATTGTAAGACCCTGGGTTAGATCTCCATTGTGGGTGAGAGGATTTTCTATTTATTTTTCATTGAATGGTTTTTACAAGTACAAAAATTATTTCAGGAATAGAGTTAATGATTTAAATAATTTTCCCCTAATGTTTGCAAGAAAAGCAGATGACATATGCAGTTCCCAAAATGCATCTTCAGAAAAACATAGTAGGCTTTTGTATTTTTGTTTGTATTTTTCTTCTCCTGCCAAGCCAGAAAATACAGAGGATCCCACAAAGATACACACACACACACACACACACACACACACAAACACACATGTGCAAGCATGGTAACAGTTGTGGTTCTAGAACTTGTTTCTAAGAGAAAGGATTCTTATGCTCATGTAAATTTGTATTGCAGCAGACTTTGAAAATATACAATTCCATTCTGAAAGAGTATGGTGATTGCTATTAATTCATAATGATTGCAAGTGACTTTGCTGTTCTTTAAAATTTGTCCAAAAACCATTAAACTATGTATGGGGCTCCGTTATAGGTGTCAGCAAACACAGAAGATTCTTCTATGAGTGGCTATTTGTATAGATCAAAGGGCAATAAGAAACCATGGAAACATTTGTGGTTCGTTATAAAAAACAAAGTGTTATATACATATGCTGCAAGTGAGGTAAGATGTGAAATTTAAAGATGAGTAATTTGGGGGTTTTGTTTTAGTTTGTGCATGTTTTATTGCTCTGCTTTTGTTTGTTTTGGGTTTTGTGTTGGTGGGGGTAGAATCCAGGCCCTCAAGTACTCAACCACTGAGTTACACTCCCCCAGCTCCTTAATTGCTCTGGTTTGGTACAAGGAGGTGTCATTGATATTATTTTTAATGTGTACCTAGAGAGCTCTTACTTACTCACATGTTAAAAATTTTCCATAGTAATAAAGTGCAAGTCTTTTTGGGTGACTACAGCCACTTCACTAAAGGCAGAGCTTCTTATCCTTTTGAGGTAGAGAAAAAGGTCAGGCATCAGTGTAGGTAATGAATGGTGGGGCCCAGTCAAGAGGCTAAGGACTGGTTATCAAAGAGAGAACAATAAGTTGCTAACGGTTATCCTCCTCTTTTGCTCCTCTGCATTCTGGGTTGCTAACAATTAACCTCTGTGCTCCTGATCCCAGTCACTTACATGGGGAAGAAGAGAAGACAATGATGAAAGAGTAGGGTCCTGGGGTCTATAAGAAAGGCAAGCCACCCTCTCCCACAGGCTTTCGGCTCAAGGTCCCCTTCTCTTTGGAGAAGTCTGTCCCTATCACTTTCTTAAATAAAACTTACTTGCTATACTTGCCTTGGTGTTTCTCTGGTGTTAGTTCTTCAAATCTGGGAAATAAGAACCCATTCCTGATCTCCCACACTGGTATCACTTTCTGTCCAGCTGTCTTGGGTGACACTCTCAGGACTGTCCCTGTTAGCACAAAAGGACCAGGATGGACACAAACTGCATGGATTAGCACAGCATTTATTCAGTGGCCTCTAATGGGCCCACTTTCCTGGTGGAAAATTGAGCCACCGGCCAAAGGAGGAGTTTAGACTTATATAGGTTACAACGAGAGGTGACTTAATTAATAAGCATGTCAGTTTGGGCTATCTTTACTGGGCCAGATGAAGGGTATGGGGTCAGTGGGTGTGGGTTTAGTGGTCAGTATCTGGGAAAGAATTTGTTTAGGGTGGGATCAGTGCTTTGGCCTCTTTCCAGAAACTGTCATTTCAGACTTGATGGATATCTCCGCCCCAGGGCCTGTCTTGTTACTGGGAAAAAATGTATTGAGAAAGGATCAATGTATTGCCTTCTCCCTCATTCCTTCTCCCGTGCCACATTAGTTTGGGGTTTGTCATTTTCCATATCCAGCAGTCACTTGATTGTATTGGTCAGGCATCAGCACAGATAAAATAGGCTTTGTTTGGGTTATACAGAGTTTCTAGCTGTTGCTGAAATTCTGTCCTTTTCTCCTACCCAAAGCCCCTGGTGTTCTCATAGCCTAGGAAAACCTCCAAGGTCCAAGCTGTTTGTTAGGATGATCTTGGTAACTTACCTTTCCCAGCTATTCTTCTCCATCCATACAATTAAAGTAATATAGTCACTTACTTTCCTTGATTGTAGTGAAAATAATGTGAAATTCAATGGATGTGAACATGCTGAAATTTTCTAGCAGTGTCTGGCAGGTGGGGAATGGATGGTTCAATAAATATTGTTGAATAAATTAAAAATGAATAAATTGTTAGAAGTATCATTGTTTTATGTATGCGTATGTAAAGTTAAATTAGAGCTATAATAATCAAAAGTTCTCAAGTCTGAATTGCATTTCAGTTTAAAAGCCTATCTTCATTTGTCTATTTTTAAATTAGGATGTGGCAGCTTTGGAGAGCCAGCCTTTATTAGGATTCACTGTCACCCAAGTCAAAGATGAGAATTCAGAGTCTAAAGTATTTCAGTTACTGCACAAAAACATGTTATTTTATGTATTCAAAGCAGATGATGCTCACTCAGCTCAGAAGTAAGTAATGTAGACTTATTTTCCTTTTATACATGAGATTTCAAGTTGCTATTTAAATGCTTGACTTTAAGATCACCTTCTGTAAGGCATGGGGACAACTCAGAATTTAAATCCAAATTACAAAGATTTAACATACTATTCAAACTCTTTAGAATTGTTCTAAAACAAAGGAAAGCTAGAGTATCTGGAATAGTTTCAGGAGACAGATGGGAAAAGAAGGTAGGTAGTCCTGTCCAAAGTATTCTGTCCACACATGACTTCAGAAGAAGTCTGAAGTCTGGTGCAGCTCCACTGAGGAAGGGAAGCTGAGGCATCTGACCTCTCTGTCACTGAGGCTAAGAATCTTCCCTTGAAACATTCCAGGGCTTTGGTGATCCAATGATTCAATTGTGCTGTGCAACAACAGGAGTTGAAACAGCTGCTTACAAACTTTCTTCTCTGAGAAAAAGGTCAAACACATTAAGAGGCTCCATGCTGGGGCTGGGGTTATGGCGCAGTGGTAGCGAGCTTGCCTAGCACGCGGGAGGCACTGGGTTCGATCCTCAGCATCACATAAAAATAAAATAAAGCTATTGTGTTCACCTACAACTAAAAAATAAATATTAAAAAAAAAAAAAAAAGAGGCTCCATGCTGTTCCCGGTGATTGAGTAGAAGGAAACGGGTATCGTTTTAGATGGTGAAAGCTGAAAGCCTTTTCAATATTTCAACAAGAATCTTTATTTATTTAGATGTTATAAGGTTGTTTAACAGAGAGGAGGTATATCTCTGCAAAATCAGGGTTCCTCCTGGACAAAATAGATCAGTTCACCTCTTTTTTCATTTGAGTTTTACTTTGGCTCATAAAATACACTTTTGTGTTTTTCATAGGAGATGCTCATGTTTTCTCAGTGGGCTTTAATGTGCTTGAAGATAAAAAAAAGAATGCTTTGAGTAAGCAAGTCTGGTGGCTTCCTAAGACAATTAGAATCTATGTACCAGAATTGCCTGTGTTCTGACTACCAAACAGATACATACAGTATTATAAACACGCTATAAGGCTGCCCCAACCCTCCACCCCTGCCAGTTTTAGGATACTCTGTAGTACATAGCTGTTTTTCTAAATAATTCTCTGTGGGTACTGAAGAACATTTTAAAATTATATTACTTTGCTATTTTTTCTGTAAAAAAGTATTTGGACAAAATAGTAATCACCCTAAGATTCTGCTATATATTGCTCTTCAAATACATGATCTTTTGCATATACCATTAAGTTGACAAGATTGAAAGACTGTTAAGACAGAATTAAATGTAATAGGGTGAAGAAAATCAACTTACTTATAATTTAACTTGGAACAATTCTAAATTATAATTGATCCAAGCTAAATTATAAGTTTCTCTTTGAAGTTATTTATATCATATGGATTGCATTCTTTTGTACATGACAGAATATTAAAATGTGTTAGTTTTAGTGTAAAATTGTGAGACATTTTAAAAGCTTTGCTATTATAACTTATAGGCTATTTATGTACAAAATTTAAATTTTTGAAAATTATGCCCTTGAAATTTGAGCTCAATCTGTTATGGGGTATTCTTAGTAAATAAAATGAGTGATTTCAAATGTTCATAGTTCCCTGGATCCCCACACACACACCTTTTTGGGTGTGTGTGTACTGAAGATTGAATCCAGGGGCACTCTACCACTGACTGAGCTATACTTCCAGCCTCCCCCTTTTTTTAAATTATAGCAAAGATGACTTTTTTATAACTTTATTTTATTTATTTATTTTTATGTGGTACTGAGGATCAAACACAGTGCTAGGCAAGTGCTCTACCACTAAGCCACAACCCCAGACCCCCTTTTTTATTTTTTGAGATAGGGTCTTGCTAAATTGCTGATTTGCAATTCTCCTGCCTCAGCCTCTGAATTGCTGAGATTACAGGTGTGCACCATAGCGCCAAGCTGAACTCTTTTTCTTTAACCTATTACTGTAAGAAATTATATTTCAGGAAGAAAGGGAAAAATAGGTTCAGAAGCAATAACACTAATAGGGATGGAAAAAAGACAATTCCTAAGTGCCTTATGAGTAATTGCAGCTGTGTTTATTGTCAAATTAAAACATTGAGACAAAAGAATTTTGGAAAGACTTCTATGAAATTTTGAAAAGCTTTTGTATTGCATGTAGAATTTTGATCAACTGGGAGTGGACTAAATGCCATATTGAAGTCCTTTAATGAAAAGTGTTGGGACCAGTCTGGAGTAGGGATATCCAAAGGAACTGGTAGGGTCAAAGGAAGAGGAAACAGGCACACACCTACTGTTCCTAATAGTACTGAGTCAGAACACCAGAAAAAAGGAGTTATAATAAAGGCCTTTGCTGATAGAGCCACTTACAAAACCAATTAAATGGGAGCATCAGGACTTTATAGAACTTTTACACATGAAATGTTCTCTTTCTCCTGCCTCACAAACGTTAAGACAGACACTTAGCAAGCCACATTTTGAACCAAATTACCAAATGAAGAGTAGCTCCATGTATGCAAAGATTGTAGTTTGCTGTAAGATCTTAAATATGCTGTCAAGGTAATCCAGTCCACAGGCCCAGCTATGATCCATATTGTGCTCACATATATCAGATGACTGGGTTTTACACATCTAACAGATTTCTCTTTTCAACAGGTGGATAGAAGCATTTCAGGAAGGCACAATATTGTAGCAGTATTTGTTTCATCTTTTCTGTGATTCCAAGGAAGTAGAATTTCATCAGAATGGAGTAAAAGCAATTCAAGCATTTTATGGAAATAACCGCTGCCAAGATAACTCCAACCAAACACTTCATCAGATACAAGAAATTATTTTGTTAGGTATAAGGAGTATTTTTTTTAATGTTTGCTTTTTGTGTATGTTATTTATTAAAGTTTTGATGTTTACTTAATTGTTTCTGAGCTTCACACTGAATTCTAAAGTACCATTTCTTTAGAGACCAGAAAAATTCTTAATATTATATACAGTGTTTATTTGTGACACAGTCCACACCATTTTCTCTGCTTCTACATTTGGACATTTTCACTAGTGGCAAATCTTTGTAAGTAAAAAAACATATTAAGAATCAAATTTTCACATGGTGTTTGGTTTAGAAATTATGATTATCATAAAACTGCTGGTGAAAAAATGCATGTCTTTGAATTAATAAATTTAGGTGAATTTTTTTAAATCTCTCAATGAAAAAACACATGGCCAGCTTCTACCTCAGTAACTGTGAAATGAAATTTCAGTTAAATTATCTAAAGTATTTCTACCTTATATATGTCTTCTAGCACGAGTTAATATTAATCATGAAAGAATTATAACAAAGGAATAGAAATATGAATTTTTAAAAACTGAGTAGGAATGAGGATGTTTTCATTTGCAGAGACACAAGTAATCAACTCTATGGGCTTTTCATTAAATTTAGTATTTTTTTAAATAGCAAAATATGGCAAGTATTATTTTACATAATATTTCCTGCTAGTTTGAGAGTTCTGAGCCCAAGTTAATGGTGGTATTTATATCTAAAAAGAATGTTATGTTTCCTATAATATTGAGCTTTTTAAAAATGAACTGGAATTACTATATTAGAAAAGCACAAATTCTAAGCCAGTATCAACTGAAATTTTATAATATTCTTTTTCAGGTCTTTTTTATACCATTTGTGATGTGACCTTGGTAATAAAATTCCTTTCTTTAAAGGTCAGTGCTATACTGCTAATTGTGGCACACTCACTGTTTAATATATGAACCACTTTGTGCATAAAATTGTGGATCAACAATAGAAAAATGAAATCAGCACAATGATTAAAGTTGTTTATGATATTCATAATATACATTTTGTCTGCTGAGTTTAAATTATAAATTATCTTAAAAGGCAAGGTTATCTATAGACTATATCATTAAAGGGTACAAGTATTTTCTGCTTCATTGTAAAGGATTTTCTAATTCAGTGTGATACTGGTAGTCAAGAGAATTACATCCTGAATGCTTTCATGGGACCTTTAAGATGCTGTTTGTTGCAAACAAACTAGATCTAGAGTTGGCAGCTATAGTTTTTTCTAGGTGTTTTCTGCTATGGCATTGTTATAATCCCGATGCAGCCTTCCACACAATCTTAACATGATATCCTCTCAAGTATTTTTGTCACAGCAGGTAAACTGATATTTCTTTGTTGCTTACTTTAATCAAGATCACATAAATTAAGTTTTCCATGTTAACACTTCTGCATTTTTAGTGTATTCTTTTTGGAGGCCAATGAATACCTTATGTTTCCTTCTGTTGCATTGTCTGGCATTTAGCAAGACAAATTATTTGGGGTTCTTATCTCCCCTTGAGTTTTCAGCCTCTGAAATTTGTCATAAGCCCCAGGATCTAAAAATTATCAGCCAGATTATTGTCTTCAACACCTGACTGAATAAACTACCAGTCTAGCCCAGTGTGGTGGCTTGTATCTGTAATCCCATCAACTCAGGAGGCTGAGGGAGGAGGATTATAAGTTTCAGGCTAGCCTCGGCAATTTAGCAAAGCCTTAAGCAACTTAGTGAAACCCTGTCTCAACATAAAAAATAAAAAGGACTGGGAATGTAGCTCGGTGATTAAACACCCCTGGGTTCAACCTCTAGTACCCCCCCAAGGCGCACATACATGGACACAAACACATTCATGGAGAAGCCAACACTAGCACAGACGTATAGTATTTTTCCTTAATTACATGTGAAACTCATGTGTAACTGTATTAACTATTCTTTTAGCCTCATGGAGAGTTTTGAAAAATAGGGGGTATCATATTTTCCTTCCCCCTAAAGGTTTGTTAAATGGGGACTAGTATTAGATTCCCTTTCCCCGTGTAACAGTCCTTCATAACTTACTAAAGATGACCAATTATTATTTATTTAATCTGGCTCATTCAGTGCTAGCTAACCAAGAACCCAATTACTTAAAATTTATTGTAAACTATTTTTAAAAACATCTCTTGATAGCTAATATTTTAAAGGAAAATGATATGGGGTACAGTCTGTAACTGGGGAAAAAGTGCAAGTCTCTAGATCCCAAGAACACTGTATTTATTACAGATACATGTGCTTCCACGAAACCATTTTTCAGGTTTCTCCTTTTGTTTATAAGGAGAGAGGCAGTTATATAGCTAAGCTAAAAAGGATGCTGAAAATAATCTAGACGAGATGCCAGCTGAACTAGGGGAAGGACAGCATTCTTGATAAGTATTCACAACCAATACTCTTCCTTTATATGTAGCAGCTGTAAATACAGGGAACCACCAGAGTCCAAAGAAAATGAGAAAGGTTCTTTGTCATGATCCTACTTGTCTGAACCTCTTTCTGATTTCTTTTCTCATTTTCTCATGTAGCCAGTATTCTCCTACCGTGCTTTGGCTGCCCAAGATACATACTTGAGTACTGAACACTTTAGTATTTAGTAGTTTTTTGTTTTATTTTTTTGTGTGGGTTTTTCTTTCTTTCTTTCTTTCTTTTTTTTGCTGTTTTATATTTGTGGTACTAGGGATTGAATCCAGGGCCTACACATGCTAGTCAAGTAATCTATCACTGAGATACACCCCCAGCCCCTCTTTAATTTTGAGAAAGGGCCTAAGTTCCTCAGGCTGGCCTCAAACTTGTGATTGTCCTGCCTCAGTCTCCTGATTAGCCAGGATTACAGGTATGTGCCATCCTGCCTAGGCAACTAGCTGTTTTTTGTTTTTGTTTTTGTTTTTTTAAGAGGTGTTGGGGATCAAACCTAGGGCTTTGCACTAGGCAAATGCTCTTCCACTGAGCTACATCCCCAGTCCTAGCAGCATTTCTATAAATGAGAACATCAAGCCGGGCGCAGTGGCTCAAGCCTGTAATCCCAGCACTTAGGGAGGCTGAGACAGGAGAATCATGAGTTCAAAGCCAGCCTCAGCAACGGCGAGGTGCTAAGCAACTCAGTGAGACCCCTGTCTCTACATAAAACACAAAATGGAGCTGGGGATGTGGCTCAGTGGTCAAGTATCCCTGAGTTCAATACCCAGTACCAAAAATAAATAAATAAATAAGAACATCAGTCCACCCTGATTCTTCATAATTTATAATGATACTACTGAGTGAGGAAAACTTTATAATGTTGTTAGCCAAATGTATATTTTGTATTTGGTTAGTGAATACCTAGAAGAGGGGAAAGCCTCCTATTTTGATAATTTAGGTAAAATATAAATATTACCACAGCAGATGTTGTCTTGATATGCTTCCATTGTGTTCAGGTTTTGAAAAGTTTGAGGTTCATTGTAGTCAAATGTAGTCACCATGATTTTTAGAGAGATTAAACCCTGTTTCTCTTATTGTACTGTAACTCCTTGAGGGTAGATTCTATATCTAATATATTGGTTTCTTCCACAGTACTTCCTTGGGTCTTTTCAGAGAAAACATTCACTTGAACAGAAAAAAGGAGAACAGAATTCTTATCTACAATTCAAACACAGCCCCCAATGCCCTGTTCTAACTCAGACCAAACACTACTCCATTATCCTCCAAGGCAACTACCTTGGAGCATACTGCCTGTTGGGATGTCTTCATGAGTCCTCAAGCAGGTTAAATTTTATGTGACTAACACTCATTTTCTTCCTATTCAAATCTGTTTATTTTCCTTTGTAATAGAAAGATACCACATGAGGCTCCAGAATCTGCCTCCAGATCTCAAAAGACTAATTGCTCTTGTATCTTTTCCTCCTCATTGTCCTGCTGTTGTTTTTGCATAGGCCTGGCTCAAGTCCTTGTTACCTCTTCCCAGTGATTGCAATAACTTTTCTCCTTGGCTAGGAATGTAAGTCTGTGGTGAAGCACTTGCCTCACATGGGAGAGGCCCTGGCTTCAGTCACCAGCATTGGAAAAACAAATTATGAAAAAACACTCATTTTTCTACTAATTTCATTGCCTTCTTTATGCAGCCCATTTTAAACACTGCCTGAGCAATTCTAAAGCACAATTCCAGTCTTGGTTCATTCCTACTCTTGCAGACTTCAGTGGCATTCTCAGTGGTTCAGCATGGAACCCATCCTCAGGAACCATACAATCCAGCCTGTCTCTGTCCACACTATTCCCTTTTGTTTTCCCTTCTACTCCATCCCTGTCTTTGCCTGTTTATCCCAGGCTTCTCTATAATAGTTGATTCCAGTCTCTTTCTCCTTGTTCTGTTTGACTAGATTCTCCTCTATGCTCCTATAGTCTTTAGTTCATGAACTTTTGTGATTCTTACCATATTCTGCCCTTGAGAGCAACTTTTCTTGTTTGAGATTGCCCCACCACTTCTGGTATAGTGTCTTGCATGCAGTTAACAGTAGGCATTTGTTGTTGAAATAAATTACTTCCTATGGATCCCTAAAAAGTGTCTCCGGTACCCATCATTGTGCCATCTATGACACTTTTAATGTCATTTTTCTAAAGGAAAATATTATCTATGAATTTTCCCATATAAGACAGTTTCTGCTAGAATTTTTTTTAAAAGATAGAGTTAGGAGATTTTCAAAAAACTTAAATATCAAATTCCTTTTCCTTTGGGATAGGAGTTGGTCATAGCATGTAAGAACCAATCTTGAAAAACTATTTTTTTAAGTGACTTATATTTCTAGAAACACTTTCTACTTAAAGTGATTATAATTTGTATCTTACTGTCCATATACAGATCATTTATAAATAAAAATGAGCATTGTAAATAATGTTAATATGTATTATATTTATACAAAATAAATTTACTATAATATTACTACTGGTGTGATGTCTTTTAAACCATACCATTTTTCAGAGTCACTTTTTTTTTTTCAGGGGTTGAATCCAAGGGTGCTCAATCACCAGGAACTACATTCCCAGCCTTACTTATTTGAGACAGGCCTTTACTAAGTTGCTGAGGCTGGCCTTAAATTTTTGATTTTCCTGCCTCAGCTTCCCCAAAGTAGCTAGGATTACAAGTGTGGGCCACGATGCCTCTCTAAATTTGTTTTACCTAACTTGGTTTTCCACCCTGAATCTGTGGCTGCTTTTCTGCAGGGTGGATCTATGCTAGATGCAGAAGAAATTTCAAAGAGACCTTCTACTAAAGTTTAAACTACACAATACTTTGAAGACAGGGCTGGGCTTCCTATTACAAGTGGCTACTATCAGAATGTGATGTTCTGTTGGTGCCATTTCATTTCACAAATCTTGGGGCCAGCAGGCATTGGGCCACGTGCTTGAAATACACCATCAGAAACTTAACATTCTAGTGATTATATTCTTGCTCCATTAGTCATTATATCTCTTTATGCACAATAGTTAAGTAAAACTTTATTCCTTCTTTTCTACGTGATTGTCTCAGATTGTTACATTTAAGGGAAGTTTACATATCTGGGATCTACCCACACTTACTTGTTCTCTAATAAACTTTTAAGACTATAATGTGAGAGCCTATAGCAGAATCCAGTTTTCCCGAATTTAGAAATAGAACTGCCAAATCCTAGTCGATTAATGTTATTACTCAAATCTGAAACGTTGACTCAAAAATTCCTTTAATAACTACCTTTGGCAAACACTATGCTAAAGGACACACGCTTCTAAAGTGGCCCATGGGCAAGCAGCTCTGGCGCGCAGTTTCCCTCCAAGCCGACAGGGGACAGTGGACTTTCAGGGTAGCGGCTCCACTCTCCGGTCCTTCCGCCCCACCCAGGGAACGTCACGACCTCCACTCGCCGCTTCTCCACATCGTTATTGCGCAGGCGCGGATTGGAGCGCTTACGGCCGAGCCGAGGGAGGGGTCACGAACTCTGACCCCCACCAAATACACAAACCCAGAAAGCTCTTTACCCTTACTTTGCCTCGGTTCCCCCCTCCCTTCAGCTTTCTCCAACCCTCCTCCCGGGGCGTCTCCCCACTCAGCTGTCGCCGCAGCGAGACTGTCGGGTCTGCGCCCGACTGCGGAGTTAGTGCGGCGGAGAGACGCGGGTAAGAAGTGTCGGTGTGGGGACAGGGGCTGTGGCGGCGTCCGGGAGGGGGGCGGCAGTGTCCCTTTATCCCAACTGCCAACGGACGTGGCCTCGGCGCGTTCGCACTGCCTGCGGGCGCCGCCCGGCCCTGCCGGTCTGTGCCGCGGCTGGCTGCTCGGGTTGGGCCGGGGGCGTGGGGAGTGGCCAGAGGGTCGGGGCCCCAAGAGAAGCAGAGGTCGTACCCGCGTCGGGACAAGGCGCCCGGGGACTGCCGACAAGCGGCGCGTCGCACACCGCCCCCTCTCCCGCTGCGCCTCCCGCGGCGCCTCTGACCTTTCACCTACAGGAAAAGCTTCCGTCCTGGCGCCGCCGCCGCCGCTGCGGGTTTCCCCGCCCCAGGAGCCGAGGGCGCATGGCGGGTGCTGCCGGGACCCTGAAGGGGTAGCTCTCCTGCTCTGGGCCTGAACCCTTTTCTCAGGGGCCGTGGACTGATTCCGTGCTTACACTGGGCAGACGGAATGAAGCTCTCTACTTTCACTTTTCTTTCACAACAAATAGAGGCGAGAGTAGCCTCTGCCTTTGGACCTGTGTGGTTGGGGGGGGGTGGTGGAATGGCCCAGGGTCCTCGCTGCACTGGACGTGTCCAAGCTACCAGTAGCTCTTTTGTTAAAAACCCTGCCTCCAACTCGTGCGAACATCACTTTATGAAATACAATGTTGCCTGCCGGCGCCTGCACCAGCACAAAGTGAAACTAGGATCCTGAGGGAGCTGCGGAGAAGAATCACACACACATACCAAAGGAGGAGACAGGACTCTCCCTTTATTCAGCCGACTGGGCTATATATATATATATATGTGCTAGGATGCCCTCTAACCCGGAAGCACTATAGTGTGCGCTGAAGTCTTACAGAGTGTTACTTTACTAATCTTGCGTTTTATAGGAATGCAGAGCTGTTACAAGAGCACGAAACTATGGTCAAGCCACATGATTGAAAAACCTGATACTGTTGCACATTATGTACTGTGGGAACACCCAGGCCAGCTCTCTCCCACAGTTGCCACCTCGCCCCATAACCTTTAGTAAGTAGGTCAGCGTGTAAAGTAACTGGAGAAGAAAAGCAGGCTTGAAGTTAAGGTCTTTAGGGCTTTTGTGCCTCTGGAAATTGTAAGTATACCTCGGACTTTGAGTTTATTGTAGCATTGTCAACTTGTGTGTTGGGTGACGTATGGTTGTTTTCGAACTTTGTTTATATGTCCATTTGTTGGATCTGAAAGATTGTGGATCAGCTCAACTCAGACTACAAAGGGAAAAACAACTTCAGGGTCTTAGAAATTGCAGTTCGGGAGACATATTCAAATAGCTCTGAATTGGTGTTTCAAGGAAGGTAAGGAAAGTGGGCACTTACGTGGGTTGTTGAATGTTGAAAGAACAAGGGCTAAATGAACTATAGAAGATACAGAAAGGAATGTATACGCTTAGTAAAAATGTCCATAAAACAAGGGTCTAATAATCCTTCGATATGCATCTTGAATCTGTGAGTACAAAGTAATTTTCCAGTTGTTCTGGTCATTCCGAAGGCTTGTGGTCAGAGGATGGAGGTGACCAAAGTTCACATTCCTAGGCAGCAGCTTGAGTCCTGCTTCCTTCATGGCTTCCACATCAATTTTGAAAGCTCTTGCAGTGTTGTTTTCATTGTAATTAAACAAGATATTTCTGTTTATTATAAAAAGTATCACGTGAAGCTGGGCATGGTAGTGCGTGCCTGTAATCCCAGCTGCTCAGGAGGCTGAGGCAGGAGGATCCCGAGTTCAAAGCCAACCTCAGCAAAAGCAAAGTGCTAAGCAACTCAGTGAGACCCTGTCTCTAAATAAAATAGAAAACGGGGCTGAGGAAGTGGCTCAGTGGTGGAGTGCCCCCGAGTTCAATCCCTGGTACCCAAGGGGGAAAAAAAGTATCACATGAAATGTAACTCATTTCATCATTCATTGTAGAATATTTTGGACTCTTAAGGGTTTTGAGGAAGACACAAATCAATGGTGGCAAACATTCCTGAGAAACCTTTTGATGGTGTGTGCCACACAAAGTGTATAATGCCTATCCAAGGGAAATAGAAAAGACTAAAAGAAAAAACAGTATATAATAAATAATGGCATAAATATAATCTTTTTGCCTTTGAGTCAAAAGACCTGTCATTTTTAGAAAAATGCAGTTCGATATAAATATTTTACATATATTAGTAATTAATGGTAGTCTCTTTTTGTATCCTAGTTAGCAATCTTACTGTACACAATGAGTGCTACACCTATCTAGACATAGTGGGTAAGCCAGGTGTGGTGACACATGCATATAATCCCTATTACGCTAGAGGCCGAGACAGGAGGATCACAAGTTTGAGGCCAACACGGACATCTCAGTGAGACCCTGTATCAAAATTAAAAGGGATGAAAGTATAGTTAAGTAGGAGAGCACGTCTAGCATTTCATGGCTCTGGATTGAAACCCCAGTACCACAGAATAGAGGGGGGAAAAATAAAAAGCAAGAACAAAGAAAGATTGGGTAAAAAAGGATTTGAACTAAATCTCAAAGGTCAAGTAGAATTTAAATGAAGGAAGAGGAAGTCAATGTTATATTCAGGAATAATAGAAATCTCCCTTATCTGGGGTTTTACTTTCCGTGGTTTCGATTATGTATAATCAATTCTGAAAATTTTACCCCAAGAATTCTTAAGTTGGGGTTCTTGGACTGGTTTTTTGAAAATTATAGCATTTAAAATGGTTCGTAGTATGAATGAATGTAAACTTGGGTTTTTCTGGTGAGGGAAACCTTCCATCAGATTTTCAAAGGGACCATTCCACCTCCACTAAAGAAAAGAGAATTGTTATTTCATATCATATTTTCAAACCTGATGACAACATACCACAGAAATAAATTTTGCATACATATGTAGCAAATTGAAAGTCTTCTTCAGACTTCTTGTCCCTTAAAATATCTGATACGCTATTTTCTATATAGTCCATATTTTGTATGCACTATGTTCTGTTCTCCCTTCTTTCCTTCCTTCCATTCTGCTCATGGCCTACTAAATTAATTTGCCCATTCATAAATGGCTCACAACACAAAGTTTGTGAAATAGTGCTTTGGATGATAGCAGCCTAAATTGAGTATGGGAGTGGGACTAGAAAGAATGGAGACAAGGAGCAGATATTAGGAAAATAAAATGAACTGTATCAGATACAGAGGTTGAGTCAAAAAGCAGTCTCAAATTTTTTAATCTGAATGGGGAAAGGATGGCACTATCTACATGATGTGCTTTTTCTTTTTTAATCTATTTCTGTGGGAAAGCTGTGGAGGTAAGATCAAGGTAACTGAACACAAGAGAGTAGGGATAATGATGTAGGATTCTGTGTCCTACATCATTAGCTCTGGAGTAGTAAAGACAGCATCTTTATGTTTTTTAGTTTCTCTCAGGCTGGTAAAAATACTTATCCTTCAGTAACTCAGATGTCTCTTCTAATAGATTACCTGGGACCTCCTCTTTTAGGGTTGATCATCTTTAAGACTCCTCCTGTTCATTTAGGGAGCACTTTGTTCATTCAGCTACTTTTCATGGAATAGTAAGCTAAATAAATCTTTTTTTTTTTTTTTTTTTTGGTATCAGGGATTGAACCCAGGGGTGTTTAACCACTGAGCCACATCCCCAGTCCTTTTTAATTTTTGAGACAGAGTCTTACAAAGTTGCTTTGGGCCTCACTAAGTCGTTGAGGCTGACTTTGAACTTGAGATCATTTTGCCTCAGCCTCCCAAACTCTTGGAATTACAGGCATGCACCGCTGCACCCAGCAGTAAACCTCTTTTCTTTATAAATTATCCAAATTTGTGTGTTTTGTTATGCAACAGAGACAGACTAGACAATGATACTATATATCTTATTTATTTCTTTGTTTTTTTGTGTCACCCACCAACACATAAATTTAACAAGGAGAAGATGGGTTTGTTTTACTATCCTCTCCTGTATCCCCATCTCCTAGAAAAATTCCTGGCCTATAAAAAGTGCCCAACGAGTTTTTGTTGAATGCAAGACTATATAATAAATGGTTGGATAATAAGTATGGGCATTTTTAAACTTCTTGATGCACATTGACAAGTTACTTTTATAGGAAGGTTAAAACAATTTAGTTTTCTACCAGCTATCTGTAAAGAATGCCTGTTTTGCCTCATCTTTTGTACTGAATTTAGTCTTGGAAAGCATGTATTAATCTATTGATTCCATGGTATTTACAGTACAGAGAAAAACCATTAGCAAAGACATGGCAGTACAAAACAATGTGGTAAACTTAAGGAATTACAAAATATGTATAGCTAGAATGTGCAGTTTAACAAATGACACCTCAAATCCTTACAGGTAAACATAAATGAAGAATATTAAGAGGAAAGAAAATTTTTTATTACTATTATTATTATTATTATTAGTGGTACTGGGGATTGAACCCAGGAGTGCTATACCTAGCTACATTCCCAGTTCTTTTTATTTTTTGATCTTGCTAAGTTCCTGAGGGTCTTGAAAGTCGCTCAGGCAGCCCTTGAACTTGTGACTCTCCTGCCTCATATTCTTGGGTTGCTGGCATTACAAACATGCCCCACTATGCCCAAAAAGAATTGTATGCTAGAGCAGTCCAGCTGCAAAGCAGATAGCTGAACTGTATAAGATTTTTGAGGTCAAGAAAACTTGGAAACTAGATTGGTTAGTTTGTCTATCCTTGTAGACAGAAGTCATCCATGTTGATGGTAGAAAAGGGACATTACAGGCATGCACCACATCCCAAGTAGCTGAGATTAGAGATGTGCTTTGTTCAGAGGACTGGAACATTAACAGAGTCCTAGAGATCTTGATGTATTGCTCATATTCTAACTAGCATATATATATATACATATACACATGCATATATATATATAAGATATATATATATATATCTAGGGTTGTGGCTCAGAGGTAGAGCACTCATCTCACATGTATGAGTCACTGGGTTCGATCCTCAGCACCACATAAAGATAAATAAATGAATAAAATAAAGTATTTTTTAAAAGATACATATTTTTATGCTCATTTGATTTTTTTAAAAAAATTGTCTTTGTTAATAATTTAAATTTTTCATAAAAAACATTAAAAACTGCGTCTTTTTTCTCTGTTACTGAATTCCCATTGATGAGCCTCCTCATTTATTACTTTTTTCTTTAAAACTGCAGATAAAATTGGACTGGTAAACTAAAGCTAATTTGATTCTTTTCTTACTCTAATGGTAGCTCTTCCCCATAAAAAAAATTCTATACATCAGTATATAGGGACAACTGATAATCCCTGATATCTTTTGTTTCATGAGAAAATATAACAACAGGGTCCTAAATATTCAGTCTTCAAGGTTTTGGGGGGTGGGGGTCACTGGACATTGAATTGAAGGTCTTGCCTACATGTTCTACCACTAAGATATATCCCCAGACCCCCTGCCTTTTTATATTTTGTCCCATGGTCTTACTAAGATGTCCAGGCTGGCCTCAAATTTGTAATCCTGCTTCAGTCTCCTAAGTAGCTGGGATTACAGTCTCGTACCACTGCATCTGTCTGTCTTCAAGTTTTCATTATTGAGAATTTCAAGCCTGCCTTACCATCACTGCCTATGCCCTTTTACCAGTTAAAGCGGGGTGGAGATCTGGTATGTTTATCTTGGGGGAAAATTGTTGAGAATTCTCTAAAAACTTTGGAGATTATCTAATACAACACAGCTCTTAAAGTTATTTACTGAACAACTCAGAAAGCAAGAAATTAAAGGGCCTTGATCTAAATGTAGTCAAAAATAGTATTTGGTATTTTATAAGGAATTTCGTCCTCCACCCACACTTCTTTTTGGGATTTCTCCAACACAAAGAAAACTGGAATATATACTGAATTAAATTTTTGAGTAGTTTAATGGTGTTCTTTTGTATCAGTAGTAGAAACAAATTGAAGTGGTTGCCTGGCTATTCTGGAACTACCCAGTCCCAGTGTATGAGAGAGAATGAGCCCCAAGATACCATGAGATGGATGATCCAGGATTTCATGGAGAGCAGTCAGTTGAGGGACTTGAAACCTGATCCTAGACTGCAGCAAGACCAGTTGGATCTGCACAATTTGGATCAGAAATAGTGGTGTATTTATTGGTTCGAACAGAAGTCCCAGCACTTAGGCTGAGACAGGAGAATCGCGAGTTCAAAGCCAACCTCAGCAAGAGCAACTCGGTGAGACCCTGTCTACATAAAACACAAAATAGGGCTGGGGATGTGGCTTAGTGGTCGAATGCCCCTGAGTTCAATCTCTAGCACCAAAAAAAAAAAAAAAAAAAGAAGTGACTTCATCTAAGCTAGAAAGTTCCTGGCCTATTTTAATCTCTTATCAAAGAGTGATGTATTCATGGTGCCAGGGACCAGTTGTGAATCTCCCGATTCTGATGGTCTTATGTACAATTTGGTGGAAAACTGCAGGAAAAACTGACTAACGTTACTCTGGGGCAGTCACGGTGGTTTTGAGTCAAGGTGGCTACAGTCATGTCAAGCTGAATTGATACAGTCAGTAGCATGTCTGTGCTAGTCTTCATTTGAGAAATGGGCCTTCCAAAAATGGAAACTACCTATTGTAGTAACCTTTTTTCCTAGTTTACCTACAGTGATTAATCCAAGACATGAGCTCATAATTTAGACTGGGCCAATCAGAATCTATTACTAGGACTTTAAAATTGAAATAAGAATACTTTTCATTTCCTGATCCTTTACTACAAATTTGAAAATAACCAACATAGAAGCTAACAATAGAAAAGGAGATTTTGGACTGTGTCCAAGACCCTTGTAGTTTTCTCCAAGGTCAGCTCTGCTGTTATTCTAACAGTGATTATTTCCTCTCCTTCCTTGCCCCAAATATATATATTTTTTAATTTGAGCACAGTTTTCATAATAGTACTGATATTTGAAATTCAGGCTTTTTGGGGCTGGGATTGTGGCTCAGTGGTAGAGTGCTTGCCTTGCATGTGTGAGGCGCTGGGTTCGATCCTTAGCACCACATAAAAATAAAGATTTTTTTAAAAAAATTCAGGCTTTTCTATTTATATGCTTTTAAATAATCAAGCCATAATCGTGTATACATTTTACTTAAATTGTGAAGTAGCTTCGTGGAATCTAATGTGCTGATACATTTGTGTTGAGCTAAGATTCAACTTCTTAAAACCATTTTTTGTTAATTGTAATTAGTTTTGTGGTAATTCTTATATTTAGGCAAAATTTAAAGAAACACTTATTCAGTGAAAAATAAGTTACCCTCTACCAACTTCTCTTGGAAGTAGTCATTATAGCCATTTTCCTCCTTTTTTTTTTCTTTTTGCAGGGCCAAGGACTGAACCCTGAGTAACCATATTCTTATGTTTCCTTCCAGGTATAATTTGTTGTTGTTGTTTATGGGATATATATAAATATTAGTGTCTCTAGGTACTGGGAAATTAGGTAGAAATTCCTAAAAATTTGGAGCTTAGTGATAGGTAGAAACTAGGAAAGATCTGAGGTATGTAGTAGAGAAAAGTCTAGATTGCCTTGATAGAAATATGGATGTTATAAAAGTGTTTCTGGTGAGGACTCAGGAAGAAAAGAGGAGAGCTGTAGAGAGAGGTTTTATCACCTTGGAGATATGTCATGATCAAAAGGTTGATAGAAATGTGAACATTAAAGGTGTTTCTGGTGAAGTCTCAGATGGAAATGAGGAAAGTGTTGGACACTGAAGGAAAGGTAATTCTTGTCGTAAAGTGACAACCTGGCTGATGTGTTCTGGTGTTTTGTAGAAGGTAGAATTTGTAAGGAATGAACTAGGATGCATACGTGAGAAGATTTTTAAGCAAACTATTGAAGGCACATCTTGGTTTTTCCTTGCTGCTTATAGTAAAATTTAAGAGGAGAAGCGGGGCATGGTGGCACATGCCTGTAATCCCAGCAGCTTGGGAGGGTGAGACAGGAGAATCGAGTTCAAAGCCAGCCTCAGCAACAAGCCAGGTGCTAAGCAACTCAGTGAGACCCTATCTCTAAATAAAACACAAAATAGGGCTAGGATGTGGCTCAGTGTGTCGAGGTCACACGCTGGGTGTCAGCTTCTCTGACCGGGGGAGAGGGAAATCCCCAGGCGCTCCTAACGGGACTAGCTGAGAAAGGTAAAGTCGTCAGGTGCGAAACTACCACGCGCTGGAGGGAGCTGTCTCAAGCAGGATCTCCGTTTATTGTAAGGAAGTTACACTCTTATATAGGGGCAGGGATCCAATAGCATTTCGTTTTGGAGCCACTAATGCAGAAGCGGGCTGTCCATGTGTAGCAGTATGGAAGCGTTTAGGTTGGGGATCATGCATTGTCCATGAGCACGGAAATAGAGGTCAGCCAATAAGGGCGAGGTGATGTGGCTCTCAGGGTGGCCTGATCTGCCCTGGGCTGGCTGCTCTGAGCCATCTTATGGCATGCCCCCATATCAGTGGGCGAGTACTCCTGAGTTCAATCCTTGGTACCAAAAAATTTAAAAGATGAGAGAGAAATAGAAAAAGGTTTTATTTGTTTGTTTCCCCCACTGTACTGGGGATTGAACCCAAGGGTAATCCACCATGGAGCTTATCTCCAGCCCTTTTTATTTTGAGACAAGGTTTCACTAAATGGCCCCATATGACCTTGAATTTGTAATCTTCCCCCTTTACCCTCTTGAGTTGGTGGGATTACAGGCATGCACCACCACACCCAGCAAAAAAGGAATTGGTGAGCTGGGAGTGTGGCCCAGTGGTAGAGTGCTTGCTTAGCACATGTGAGGCACCGGGTTTGATCCTCAGCACCACATAAAGATAAATAAATAAAGGTATTGTGTCCATCTACAACTGAAAAAACCTTGGGAAAAAAAAGGAATCAACAAGGAAAAGTAAACAAGAACTTGAAGATTTGGAAAATTATTAGCCTATTCGTACTGTGAAAAATAAGAAAGTAGGGGCTAGAGGTATTGTTCAGTGGTAGAGCACTTACAAAATGTGTATGAGTTCTATCCCCAGTAACTCCTCCCACCCCCAACACATACAAATTGATAAAGTATGTTGTGGAACAACTGTCAAGATTGTGCCTGAGGGCTGGAGTGGCAGCTCAGTGGTAGAGCCCTTGCCTAACATGTGTGAGGCACTAGGTTCAATCCTCAGCACCACATTAAAAAAATAAAATAAAGGTATTGCGTCCATCTACAACTAAAGGTATTTTTTTTAATATATATTTTTTTTAGTTGTAGATGGACACGATGTCTTTATTTTATTGCTTTGTATGTGGTGCTGAGGATCGAACCCAGGGCCTCACGCATGCGAGGCAAGCGTTCTACCACTGAGCCACAATCCCAGCCCCAACTAAAGGTATTTTTAAAAAAAGAAAGAAAAATTGTGGTTGAACAGAACAACCATTTTTTTTTTTTTTTGGTATGGGGGTTTTAACTCAGGGGCACTTGACCACTGAGCCACATCCCCAGCCCTATTTTGTATTTTATTTAGAGACAGGGCAACTCTCACTGAGTTGCTTAGCGCCTTGCTTTTTGCTGAGGCTGGCTTTGAACTCATGATCCTCCTATCTCAGCTTCCCGAGCCACTGAGATTACAGGCGTGCGCCATTATGCCCAGCCTGAACAGTCATCTTTAAAGAGACTGGGAATGTGGCTCAGTGGTGAAATGTTTCCCTGGCATTCATGAAGCCCTGGATTCAAGTCCCCAAGCACCCCTCAAAAAAAAAAAAAAGATTATGGGTATATGACTTAGAGATCCAGTAGCCATCTCATTGAATCTGAGCATAGAAATATGATTATCCATGAAAGATCTGCAGAAGACTCTTGTCTTTGGACTCCATGAAGTGCATGGGAGGCTAGTAGAGTTGTTGAAATGCTACCAGGCTTGTACTCAAGGGGACAGTAATGAGATGAAAAAGAAAGACTGACTTCTGGGATTCTGCAGAACAGACTAGTAGAATTATCCAGCTACGAACATTGTTCTTTCATTAAAAGGGAAGAATGACCCCAAAGGTGTGTCAGAGGTTGGCAGGGCTACCACTATCATAACAGGATCAGAAGGAACTATGTCCAGGATGCTGGGGCTGTCTCCTTCTCTGATGGTTCCAGAGAAGTTGGGGCTAACCCCATTCAATCCAGTAAGAGAGAGTTGAATAATCAAGCTAAATATTGAATATTGCTTTTATCACAACTAATTGAAACTTAAAAAGTAATTAAAAGAAAAAAGTAATTAAGATAATTTGGCAGCTTATAGTAATTATATTTGGAGAATATTTGCAAATGTATGACAATGTATAAGATAAAATCAAATAAAATTTTTGAATTCTTCACTGTAAAATGTAGAGAAAAAGCAAAAGTGGAAGTCAAGCCATTAATGTTTCTGTCTCTCAAATCCATTTGGAGACAGTCATGCATTAAATTCAAGTTAACTTTAATATATGCAGAAAATTGCCACTAAACAAGAATCTAGAATTCTAGAGAAATTTTTAATGTTTTGAATTTTTATAAAATTTTGATAAAAGAATGTAACAGATTTTTTCACAGGTTTGCTCTTTTTAATAAATAAACTACAACTCCTGATTTCTATCAGAGTTCTCCTGTCCAGTCTTTAGTATATCTGAAAAGTAAACTTTTGGTGCTGGAATAGTTTTGTTAATAGACATTTTCAGAATATACAAAGCAGAAAGTCACCAGCTGATAAGATATTTAGCAACAAGACCAATCTTGTCTGTTCTCTCCTACTCCCACTCACCCCAACTGGGTTACTTTGAAGCAAATCTTAAATCTATAAATTCCCCAATAAATGTGTTTTTATGGGTATCATTGTTTAAAAAAAATGTATCTTTTTATTTTTGGCAGGTCATTTTGACAGTTAGATCATGGCAACCATAGAAGAAATTGCACATCAAATTATTGAACAACAGATGGGAGAGGTATGTCTAGGTAACAGTCCATTGACTGACTCACTGAACTTTTTTTATTTATGCTAAATGTATATGCTAGGTTCTGGCGGTACAGAGATAAACAATACCCCCAACTTTAAGATAGCTTTTCAGTCTAGTGAGAGAGAATTGAATAATCAGTCACAATAGAATATAAGAATATGATAAATAACTATATAGTGTGCTGGAGAATACAAAAGAAAAATAGCTAATGGAGAGTTGTGGAGTAGGTGGGGACCTAACCAGGCGATGCATTGGAGGGTGCAAAATCTGAGGTCAGTCTTAATAGCACCAGTAAGAATTAGTCCATGTCAGTATAGACTTTTTTTTTTTTTTCCTTGCGGTACTGGGAATTGAATCCTGAGATGCTCTGCCACTGAGCTGTATCTTCAGCCTTTTCCATTTTTTAAATTTTGGGAGAGAGTCTCGCTAAGTTGCACAGGCTGGCCTTGAACTTGCAGTCCTCCTACCTCACCCTACTGAGTACCTGGTATTACAGGCATGTACCACCACACCTGGCTACAAGTTTATTTTTAAATGGTTATATCCTATTCTTCAGCAAAAAGTACCTGTTAAATGATTGTTTGGTGGGGGGGTTATGTATAGTATTTGGCTCATTATTCCCATAACCTGTGTTGTTTTTTAAATGACAAGAATAATATTGGCATTTCAAGCCTCAGAAACATGCCTCAGAAAGCAGTCTGTAACTTACTCTTGCCCCCCTTTCACTACTTATGTCCTCCCTTTAGGAGGGAGATAGACCTGCTATATAGTACACCCAACAAAACCCAGGCTCAGTCCAAGCATGTAAGATGAGTCAGGGTAATTGACTTTGTCCCCAATTAACATAAAATCCCCAAATAACCAAGTTATGGCCAATTGTGACAACACTTGCCTTTAATAATACTTAGTGTATAGGTAAGGGTAGATTTTGTTAGAAAGACAAAGTAAATACATCTGTAATTTAACAAAATTACACCATAATCATATTACAATATGGTATAATACTGGCGGTATTGGTTAAGATTCGATTTCCTCATATAAATAAGTTTTACAGTATTGATAATAAAATTGATTAAAACTTAAGTTGAGGGGCTGGGGTTATTGCTCAGTGGTAGAGTGCTCACCTAGCAGGCAAGAGGCATTGGATTTGATCCTCAGCACCACATAAAAAGAAAAAATAAAGATATGTGTCCACCTACAACTAAAAAATAAATATTAAAAAAAAAATAAAACACCTAGCCAGGCGCAGTGGTGCAAGCCTGTAATCCTAGCACTTAGGCTGAGACAGGAGAATCGTGAGTTCAAAGCCAGCCTCAGCAACAGCGAGGTGCTAAGCAACTCAGTGAGACCCTGCTGTCTCTACATAAAGCACAAAATAGGGCTGGGAATGTGGCTCAGTGGTTGAATGCCCCTGAGTTCAATCTCCAGTACCAAAAAAAAGAAAAAAAACTTAAGTTGAAGCCTCCTTAGGATGTACTACCTATAAAAAATGACTGGCCTGAGGAGAAATTAAATCTAACTAATCAGTTGATTTTTATAATCAATTGATCTGCACAAGTTTATCACAAGGTACAAATAACAATTGACTGATACAAAAATATAAAAATGTTTATAATGACTTCACAAGACAAATTAGTTTCTTTATCTCTACCCTACACTGACTTCTCCATATTATAGATATATTTTTGTTAATACTAGTGCTAAATCTGTTCTGTGAATGCTGCAACATATGCAGATGTCCTGACAGATAATGATTATTTGGCTATAAGGGATCCATGTTCAGAAATTGGGAGATGGCCTGTAATAGGATATGTTTTTAGGTTTCATTCAGAGTTCCTGGCTCCCATGGCTTTTGTTATTTCCTAAGTGACTATAACGTTGGAACACTTTAGGCTTCAGGTAGGCCTCAGAAAACAAAGTCTCGTTACGTGACTTTCTCCTACTCTCCTTTTGCCTACTCTTTTTTATTCCCCAATGCAGGCCATAGAAATAAAAAATAAACTATAGTTTTCCATTGCCTTTCTGTTTTGCAGCTGGCCATAAACAAATTTATCTGGTAAGACCCTAATGTATAAGGCGTCCTGCCCAATACACCCAAGAAAAAAATGCTCTACAGAAAAGCCAAAAAGACCTTGCTGGGTTTCCCCACTCATTCTATTAGTAGTAGACACACCCTTTTGTCCAATCATATTTTGACATGGTTATGTCATGCTTGTACAATGAAGTCTCCATAAAACCCCAAAAGGGTAGGGTTCAAAAAGCCTAATATAAAGCCGGGCGCGGTGGCTCAAGCCTGTAATCCCAGCACTTAGGGAGGCTGAGACAGGAGAATCGCGAGTTCAAAGCCAGCCTCAGCAACGGCGAGGCGCTAAGCAAGCAACTCAGTGAGACCCTGTCTCTACATAAAACACAAAATAGGGCTGGGGATGTGGCTCAGTGGTCGAGTACCCCTGAGTTCAATCCCTGG